>LPNX010827809.1:412435-454815 GCA_001517045.1 Pseudotsuga menziesii | reverse complement strand
GGGGATGATGTCATCTACTAGAATGTAATTGGTTGATTTTTATAGTACATTTTGGTCCTTTTGAGGCCCATTTTTGACCTCAAATTCTCTCTAATGCTTACAATACTCGATTTACCACATTTGTTGCTGCACCATCTTTGCTTTGCACATATAAGCATGCCTTCAGGTAACCACTTTTTCTTACTTTTTGCCATTGCTTTGCTTATATTGATTTTGTTGCGTTTCATTTAAACTATAGAGTTTCCAACGGAGGTTTTCGCAACTTGTTAAATTTACAGGTATTCCTTAGGCCTTCTTAATTGTTTTGAATATTCATTCAATCTACTTATGAGATGGTGAAACATTGTTTCTCTGTTTTAATTAAATGTGACTATTTCTCCATTACAAAAATATTGTGACTTGTATTGGTTATGTCATGCTCTGTTAAAAAAATGATAGCTATTAGTTTTTTGTCTAAATGAAAATGTTGCTTATGAGATGGTGAAACACCCTTGCTCTGTTTTAATTGATTCTGACTCTTGCTTTGTTGCAAAAGGACTATGACTTGTATTGGTTATGTGGCTTCATAATGGTGTAATACTCATGCTATGTCAATAAAATGATCCGTATTAGTTTTTATGATGCACTAGTTTTAGGTAAGGAACTCAACCTAAAGCTCCAAGGCCACTATAACAGTGGGCGCTTTTTCCTTTTGCATTCCGCTTTCCGTTGTCCATAATGCAGAAGGCAGAGAAGTTTTTGTCCCTTTTTTATATTTTCATTTTTTCGACTTACGGTTTCTGCATTGCAGAACTTTGGTGTTTTTCTTCACAAAATAATCTTCTTTCGCTTTCCACTTTCCCAAGTACGGAATGTGGGACTTCGATACGTTTTTTAATTTACATTTAGGAAAATCTGGCAGATTTACATGTTCAACAATATAAAACTTCATTATTCCTTTTTTTGCATAATGATTTATTAATTTTTTTTTTCACAAAACGAAGTTGATTCAACTAAAAAAAACAAGTTATATAAATTATAAATACAGTAATAAGAAAGTATAATAATTTTTTCTATGTAAATAGAACTTGGGTAGTGATTTCGTATTCCACTTTCTGCATTTAAGTGTACATTTCATATATCAAGCTTGTAATGCAAAATCAATATATAAATCAACACATTTAGTACATCAGCAATATATGATCAGTATACCACAAATATAGAGGAATAACTCAAAATTGATGAAACAAATTTAACAAATAACCATAGAACATAACATGGGTAATAGTATTATTTGATTCAATTGCAAAACATTACAATCTTTCCAAAACTACAAAGCTTTCTTGATATTTCTTTCGTTGTCCTTCTCCAGTACTGGTCAGTGAAAAATCATTGTTTACAAATAGACATAATAAATCCTGAAACACCAAATGAATTTAACAACCAAGTTTTTCCGGTTTCCAATAATCGGAGGTCAGAAATCGGAAATAGGAACTTAGACATTTCTTTATTTGAAAAGACAAAACTTCCAATATATGAAATGTCGAAAATCGAAAATCGGGGAATCAAAAATCAGAACATAGGGTGTTCCTTATTGGAAAACATAGGATATCTAGAATCCGAAATGTCGAAAATCGGAACATAGGGTGTTCCTTATTGGAAAACATACGATTTTCGGAATCCGAGATGTCATATTCTAGGTTTTTAATTTCTTTCTTCCCGACTTCCGCTTTTCGCTTTGAATAAATCAGAAAGCGAAAATGGGAAATTGGAATTTGCATGTTTGCATTTAACATTTCATGCTTTCCGACTTCGAGTTTCCTCACGCGGAAATCCGAGCTTTAATTTTTTTCTTCACAAATTTATTTTCGTCCACTTTCTAAAGAACGACATGTGAAATGCGCAACTTCAATACGTTTTTAGTTGAAATATTTTTCATTTCGATTTCCTCTTTTCGCCGTGCGGAATGCGAAAGCATGAAACGCCAAATCCAAACTATCCCAAACTTTCTATTTCTGAGGTTTCAATTGCGCGCTTTAATTTCAACTTTTCGTCGTCTTTCTAGGTTTCGACTTTCACCCAAGGAAAAACAAAAAAAATAGATTAAAACCTTGTCCCAGAAGGCGTTATGATATATGTTCATGCAAAGAATTATTTCTTTTATATATGCATTTTAGTTAGGTCACATGAATATGTTACATTGCAACTCATTTATTTTTGTTCATGCCCTATTTCATTCCAATGGAAAAAATAACCATTACATTATGGAGACTATGCTAACTCAAGATTCCATTTCACTATTGCTACATGGTGTTTTCAACATTTTCCTGTTGGTACAGGTCTCCTCATTAAACAAAGTGAACTCACTCAACTCATCTTCTGTTTGGTTCTGAATTTCTATCTCAGACGGCCTTCACAAGCATGAGCTATTTCTTCAAGTTATATATAGTGGTGTTGTAGAAAATGAACAACTAAACGAAGGAAATATAATCAAAGTTACCCAATGTACATGCAACATTGTACATAATGTAATGTACGCTTAATTTCCTCGTTCTATTTTTTCTCACTTAATCAATTTCACACTGTTCATGCATCCAATGTTTTTCTCTCCCATTGAACTCTAACATACTTCTTCTGACTAGACTATCGCATTGTTTGCACTCAAAGTTGTCACAGTGGATGCAACAATTATTGGAGATCCTGCACCTTACCACTTACCTATACCTTATCCCTCACAGAGTAGTTGCTTTGTTCCAACCAACCCTAGCTCAATAAATTAAAAACCTGGCTTGGCTGCATCAACCATCCAATTCACATCACTCTACTCTTCTAGAAAAGTTTGGAACATTAAAGGTCGAGTTACTGCCAAGACAAACATACATGAATATGGAAACCAACGAGGGTCTGGAAAAGTGTTTGGATTTGACCTTGTTAATACTTCACATGATGAAATACATATATCTGCATTCAATGAATTGGCACTCTCTTTGTATGACCAAATACAAATACGAATAGTGTACATAGTATCAAATGGCATAGTCAAATCATCCAATTCAATTTTCAACCATTTGAAAAGCCATAATGATATTTTCCTAAATTCCTCCTCAACCATCCATCCATGCTTAGATGAATACCCTTTAATACCTTTACATTTCTTTAACTTTAAAACTATTAAGGAGATTCAAACTATACCAGTAAATTCCATTGTTGACCTTGTTGGACTTGTCATTTCAGTTTCACCTACATTCACAATACGAAAATGGGACGGTGTTGAGACTGTTAGGCAGACCATTGGACTCCATGACATGTCAGGCTATAGTATTGACATAACACTTTGGGGAGAGCATTTCCAAATTCAAGAGCCCAGCTTGCCAGCCTTCGTGGTTTACCTACTCCTCCATCTATAGCAATCAAAGGAGGTCGGGTTACATATTTTAATGGAAAAATTGTTGGCACTATCTCCAACACTATTATTTTTATAAACCCAAATATTGAACAAACTTTAGTTCTTCAAAAATGGTTTCATGACAATGGATTTCGTTCGGAAACACCATCTTTGAGCCAAAAATTCAATGCCTCTCATTCTGCTCCTCGTAAAATCATTACCATCAATGAGCTACAAACTCTGCAACCATCTGAAAAACTTGTTTGGTACTCTCTTGTTGCAACCATCACAAATGTTAACATGGATGACTTTCATTTCCTTGCATTCCCTCTTTTTGTTGATGGTATACAATGCATGAAAAAGATTGCCCATAAAGTTGGATACACCTTGCATTGTGATAAATGTGATGGGGAGTTTCTTGAATGTGACTACCGATACATACTAAAGGTTGACTTATAAGATGTCACTAGATACCTTCATGGTGTCTTAGCTTTTGATGACACTGCAAACCAACTCATGGGCATCTCTGTAAAAACCCTATGTCTTCTCTCAACTGAATCAACATCAATTGTTGAAATACTCCAGATGATCTACACCAACTAATTACTTCTTACTCTTTCAGTTAGAATAGAGACCTTCTGCAGAATTTCACACCTAAAAGTTGTAATTGTCATGGTTGAAAATAAATAATCAACAATTTCAGATGGATACATAAATATATAGGTCTTTTCAGCCTGATACACAGGCATATTATTTATTGTCTGTAATTAATGCTTTCAAAGTCTATTTTAGGTCCTTATTTCATAGTTCAACATAGCGGGGTCTTTTTTTAACTCCCTTATAGCACTTGTATTTTGCAGTCTCATATTTCCACTCTACAAGCTATCACTTAAACGTTTTTTACCTAAATTGTTGATGGAACCCATATGGTGACTTTTGAATACAATACTAATTTGCTATTGTGTTTATTTACTAAATAAACAAATTTCTTCTCTTGTTTCTCAGCACAAGTTTTCATTCTTCTGTACATAACAATAATTATTTTTTTTGTATATCCTTTTTCATACTACAGTTTGATCTTCTATATTGCTACTTTCTTACACTTATCAAGGTAGGACTTGAAAAAAAAAATTATTCCATCAATATTATTTTAAGCTACATTCTTACTTCCCAATATGCAATCAGTTAACATTTGCTTTTTATCTTCTGCTTTATATCGATATACTTTGCAGTTAATACATATAGAAAATGTGTCACTACAACAATGAAAGCTTCTAAGTCTTTAACAACTTTACGATTTTCTTGTAGGAATTATTGCAACTCATGACAATGTACAAGACAATGCAGGAAGAAGAGTTGTATATGCACAAAACAAAGATAAAAAAACAACAAACAACGTCTTCTTTACAGAGATTCTCGTCTACCTGTGGATATGTCTTCTTCAATTTCTCTACCCGAACCTTCCGACATATCTTTACTTCCATCACCTATGCTAAATCCATTGAACACCCGACTCGATGATGCACATCAACTATTTCGTAAAAAAATGGACCAACTCGCTGATATGCATGTTTGCTCGATTTGCAAAGAATGCTACCCTAGTATTGTAAAAAAGAAGTTCCATGATGCATACACTTGTTCTTGTTGTATTCTAGAACGAAAAGTCCATCGATTTTCATTGGAAAACAATATGGACCCGGACATGCAACCACCTATCCTTGCAGTACCGTACACAAGTTGAAGAAATGCTCATTAGTCGTTCTAACCCAATCTTACAGGTTACACATGCTCATGGTGGTCAATATAAATATTCTGTACATGCTATTTGCTTCCCCTAAGACATTCAAATATTTCAAAATAATTACCCCATTTAATATCAGAACTTGACATCCTTGTTGTTCACAAATGCAACTCTACAAACAATCCATATGAACTGTTTGTTAGTAGAACATGTGTTCTTGTTTCCCTTCAATACAAAATGGAAAACGACCCATACTACAAGGATGTACAGGTCAACCCAATTGTATTGGCTTATTTTCCTCTTGTTTCAACATACTGCATTTCACCTTGGATTCTACATGTTAATAGCAATGCTACATTATCTCATTAGCAAATCTTGTCCTCTACAGTTCAACCACCGAATTCTTTTGAACCCTATGAATTAGAATCCTCCTCATTTATTTCAACATGAACTAAGGATAGAACTAAGGTTGTATAAATTAAACAGTTGTTACACATACCAAATATCCCACTACCACCTTCCATTGATTGGCCCCCTATAGGCATTTTCCCTATCAATGAGTGCAAAACAAAAGGCGTTCTTTCCATGGATTTTCCAACTTTGTTCCTCATAGGTTCAACAATACTTAAACAACCACACATTCATGATATTGATATGGACGAATATGCACTTCACCTAATTCATTATCATGACAACATATTTGGGAAACATCCTTGGTTCCGGCTACATATACAATCTAATTATACAATCTAATTATGTGTCATCAGAGTAATGTTGTTGCCTCTGTTTTTGTCAAAAATAATTTTGAAGATACACTACCTCCAAGAGTACTTGAGCTTGTTAACCAATTGCAAGACATGCCTAATTAGAATATTGGTGAGCGATTCGCAAGGTTTGGGTCTTCATTACGTGGAACATGCTCATATTGGAACAAAAGTAAAGTTGAACTGACAAATATGACCAATCAACAAAGTACACCAACGTTCTTTACCCTTAGTGCAACTCACACAAAATGGCCAGATTTGCATGCTCTAATGCCTGCTAGACTTCCTACCGATTTATCTCAATACTACCAATGGAAGGTTCACAACATCATATCAAATCCACATATTACATTACAATACATGCACAATAGATTCAAAACATTCCTTCAAGAGGTGCTTGAAAAAGGTTTTCATATAACGGATTCTTGGTGCAGGTATTCTACCATCTCTTCCTTCTTATTATTCTCTTCGTATTTCTCACTTTATACAATTCATTTCTAATATATTCCTTTTCCTCCCATGTAGGTATGAATGGAAACATAGAGGATCCACACACATTCATGGTTTTATTTGGTTGGGAGATGCACCAAATATGGACACCTTAGAATGGGAATATGTTCTTGCAGTTGAAACTGCAAAACAAAATTTTGACACATATGTTACAACTTGGAATCCTCGTAATTCCCACTTGTCAACATCTAGGTTACACCATTCTACTACAAATGATCCATGCAGTATTGCATCACCATCCATATTTGCATCAAACTACTCAATTGACTATGAACTACATTGTAAATTTTATTCAAAGGCACACTAGATGTTGAGAATCAACTTGCCTTCTCAAAAAAGGAATATCTCTTCAATGTTGCTATGGTTTTCCATATGACCTACAAGCTACTTCTTCGTTATTCATTGATCCAAATGGACGTAAAACATACAATCCTACAAGAAATGATTCCCTTCTAAATATTCACAATCCTACCATGCTTTCAATAATGTCGATTGCCAACCTGTTCTTTCTAGACATGCTGTCCTCAAATACATTTCAAAGTATGCATCAAAATTAGAGCCAAAATAAAAAAAGCCACCATGCAATTCTCTCTTGCCTTGCGCATGCAGCACCAAGTGACGGCCCCATTCTTCAGCCAACCAAACAATAATAATTTATTTAATTTTTTTCACAAAATGGAGTTGATTCAACTAAAAAAAAAGAAGTTAAATAAATTATAAATACAGTAATAAGAAAGTATAATATTTTTTTAATGTAAATAGAACTTGGGTAGCGATTTTGTATTCCGCTTTCCGCATTTCAATGTACATTTCATATATCAATCTTGTAATGCAAAATCAATATATAAATTAACACATTTAATACATCAGCAATATATGATCAGTCTACCACAAATATAGAGGAATAACTCAAAATTGATGAAACAAATTTAACAAATAACCATAGAACATAACATGAGTAATAGTATTATTTTATTCGATTGCAAAACATTACAATCTTTCCAAAACTACAAATCTTTCCTGATATGTCTTTCGTTGTCCCTCTCCAGTACTGGTCAGTGAAAAATCATTGTTTACAAACAGACAGAATAAATCCTGAAACACCAAATGACTTTAACAAAACCAAATTTTTCTAGTTTCCGGTAATCGGAGATCGGAAATCTGAAATAGGAACTTCGACATTTCTTTATTTGAAAATACAAAACTTCCGAGATCCAAAATGTAGGAAATAAAAAATCAAGGAATCAGAAATAGGAACATAGTGTGTTCCTTATTGGAAAACATAGGATATATGGAATCCAAAGTGTCAAAAAATGAAAATCAGAAATCGGAACATAGGGTGTTCCTTATTGGAAAACATAGGATTTCTGGAATCCACAATGTCAGATTCTAGGTTTTTAATTTCTTTCTTCCCGACTTCCGCTTTTCGCTTTGAATAAATCAGAAAGCGGAAATTGGAAATCGGAATTTGCATGTTCGCATTTAACATTTCATGCTTTCTGACTTCGAGTTTACTCACGTGGAAATCTGAGCTTTAATTTTTTTCTTCGCAAATTTATTTTCGTCCAGTTTATGAAGAACACCATGTGTATGTGCAACTTCAATACGTTTTTAGTTCAAATAATTTTCATTCCAATTTCCGCTTTTCGCCATGCGGAATGCGAAAGCATGAAATGCCAAATCCAAACTATCCCAAACTTTCTAGTTCTGAGGTTTCAGTTGTGCACTCTAATTTCAACTTTTCATTGTCTTTCTAGGTTTCGACTTTCACCCAACGAAAAACAGAAAAAATAGATTGAAAACTTGGCCCAGAAGGCGTTATGATATATGTTCATGCGAAGAATTATTTCTTTTATATATGCATTTTAGTTAGGTCACATGAATATGTTACATTGCAATTCATTTATTTTTGTTTATGCCCTATTTCATTCCACAGGAAAAAATAACCCTCACGTTATGGAGACTATGTTAATTGAAGATTCTATTTCACTATTGCTACATGGTGTTGTCAACCTTTGCCCATTGGTACAAGTATTCTCATTAAACCAAGTGAACTCACTCAACTCATCATCTATTCGGTTCCGAATTTCTATCTCAGACGGCCTTCACAAGCATGAGCTATTGCTTCCAGTTATATATAGTGGTCTTGTAGAAAATGGACAACTAAAATAAGGAAATATAATCAAAGTTACCCAATGTACATGCAACATTGTACATAATGTAACGTACACTTAATTTCCTCGTTCTCTTTTTTCTCACTTAATCAATTTCACACTGTTCATGCATCCAATGTTTTTCTCTCCCATTGAACTCTAACATACTTCTTCTCACTAGACTATCGCATTGCTTGCACTCAAATTTGTCACAGTGAATGCAACAATTATTGGAGATCCTGCACCTTACCACTTACCTGTACCTTCTCCCTCGCAGAGTAGTTCCTCTGTTCCAGTCAACCCTAGCTCAATAAATGAAAACCTTGGATTAGCTGCATCAACTATCCAATTCACATCACTCTACTCTTCAAGCAAAGTTTGGAACATTAAAGGTCGAGTTACTGCAAAGACAAACATAAATGAATATGGAAACCAACGAGGGTCTGGAAAAGTGTTTGGATTTGACCTTGTTAATACTTCACATGATGAAATACATATATCTACATTCAATGAATTGGCACTCTCTTTGTATGACCAAATACAAATACGAATAGTGTACAAAGTATCAAATGGCATAGTCAAATCATCCAATCCAATTTTCAACCATTTGAAAAGCCATAATGAGATTTTTCTAAATTCCTCCTCAACCATCAAACCATGCTTAGATGAATACCCCTTACTACCTTTATATTGCTTTAACTTTAAAAATATTACGGAGATTCAAACTATATCGGTAAATTCCATGGTTGACCTTGTTGGACTTGTCATTTTAGTTTCACCTACATCCACAATATGAAAATGGGACGGTGTTGAGACTGTTAGGCAGACCATTGGACTCCATGACATGTCAGGCTATAGTATTGACATAACACTTTGGGATGATCATTTCCAAATTCAAGTAGCCAAGCTTGCCAGCCTTCGCGGTTCACCTACTTCTCCATCTGTAGCAATCAAAGGCGGTCATGTTACAGATTTTAATGGAAAAATTGTTGGCACTATCTCCAACACTATTATTTTTATAAACCCAAATATTGAACAAACTTCAGTTCTTTAAAAATGGTTTCATGACAATGGATTTCGTTCGGAAACACCATCTTTGAGCCGAAAATTCAATGCCTCTCATTCTGCTCCTCGTAAAATCATTACCATCAATGAGCTACAAACTCTTCAACCATATGAAAAACCTGTTTGGTACTCTCTTGTTGCAACCATCACAAATGTTAACATGGATGACTTTCATTTCCTTGCATTCCCTCTTTTTGTTGATGGTATACAATGCATGAAAAATATTTCCCACAAAGTTGGATACACCTGGAATTGTGGTAAATGTGGTGGGGAGTTTCTTGAATGTGACTACCGATACATACTAAAGTTTGACTTATAAGATGTCACTGGATACCTTCATGGTGTCTTCGCTTTTGATGATGCTGCAAATCAACTCACGGGCACCTCTGCAAAAGACCTGTGTCTTCTCTCAACTGAACCAACATCAATTGTTGAAATATTCCAGAGGATCTGCAACAACTAATTACTTCTTACTCTTTCAGTTAGAACATAGACCTTCTGTAGAATTTCACACCTAAAAGTTGTAATTGTCATGGTTGAAAACAAATAATCAACAATTTCAGATGGATACATAAATATATAGTTTTTTTCAACCTGATACACAAGCATATTCTTTATTGTCTGTAATTAATGCTTTCAATGTCTATTTTAGGTCCTTATTTCATAGTTTAACATAGCAGGGTCTTTTTTTTAACTCCTTTATAGCATTTGTATTTTGCAGTCTCATACTAACACTCTACAATCTATCACTTAACGTTTTTTACCTAAATTGTTGATGCAACCTATATGGTAACTTTTGAATACAATACTAATGTTCTATTATGTTTATTTACTAAATAAACAACTTTCTTCTCTTGTTTCTCAGCATAAGTTTTCATTCTTCTGTACAGAACAATAATTATTTTTTTCGTATATCCTTTTTCATGCTGCACTTTGATGTTCTATATTACTGCTTTATTACACTTATCAAGGTAGGACTTGAATTTTTTTTATTCCATCAATATTATTTTAAGCTACATTCTTACTTCCCAATATGCAATCAGTTAACATTTGCTTTTTATCTTCTGCTTTATATCGATATACTTTGCAGTTAATACATATAGAAAATGTGTCAATGCCAACAATGAAAGCTTCTAAGTCTTTAACAACTTTATGGTTTTCTTGTAGGAATTATGCCAACTCATGACAATGTACAAGCCAATGCACGAAGAAGAGTTGTATATGCACAAAACAAAGATAAAAAAAACAAGAAACAACGTCTTCTTTACAGAGCTGCTCATCTACCTGTGGATATGTCTTCTTCAATTTCTCTACCCGAACCTTCTGACATATCCTTACTTCCATCACCTATGCTAAATCCATTGAACACCCCACTCGATGATGCACATCAACGGTTTCATAAAAAAATGGACCAACTCACTGATATGCATGTTTGCTCGATTTTCCAAGAATGTTACCATGGTATTGTAAAAAAGAAGGTCCATGAGGCATACACTTGTTCTCATTGTATTCTAGAATGAAAAGGCCATCGCTTTTCATTGGAAAACAATATGGACTTGGACATGCAACCACCTGTCCTTGCAGTACCGTACAGAAGTTGAAGAAATGCTCATTAGTCGTTCTAACACAATCTTACAGGTTACACATGGTGGTTAATATAAATATTTTGGACATACTATTTTCTTCCCCTAAGACATTTCCAATATTTCCAAATAATTACCCCATTTAATATCAGAACTTGACATCCTTGTTGTTCACAAATGCAACTCTACAAACAATCCATATGAACTGTTTGTTAGTATAACATGTGTTCTTATTGCCCTTCAATACAAAATGGAAAACGACTCACACTACAAGGATGTACTGGTCAACCCAATTGCATTAGCTTCTTTTCCTCTTATTTCAATAGAATTTTCACCTTGGATTCCACATGTTAATAGCAATGCTACATTATCTCATCAGCAAAGCTTGTCCTCTACAGTTCAACCACCAAATTCTTTTGAACCCTATGAATTAGAATCCTCCTCGTTTATTGCAACACGAACTAAGGATATAACTAAGGTTGAATAAATTAAAAAATCGTTACACATACCAAATATCCCACTACCACCTTCCATTGATTCCCCCCCTATAGGCATTTCCCCTATGAATGAGTGCAAAACAAAAGGCCTTCTTTCCATGGATTTTCCAACTTTGTTCCTCACAGGTGCAACAATGTTTAAACAACCACACATTCATGATATTGATATGGATGAATATGCACTTCACCTAATTCACTATCATGACAACAGATTTGGGCAACATCCTCGGTTCTGGCACTACATATACAATTTAATTATGTGTCATCAGAGTAATGTTGCTACGTATGTTTTTGTCAAAATTAATCTTGAAGATACACTACCTCCGACAGTACTTGAGCTTGTTAAGCAATAGCAAGACATGCCTAATAAGAATATTGGTGAGCAGGTCGCAAGGTTTGGATCTTCATTACGTGGAACACGCTCATATTGGAACAAAAGTAAAGCTGAACTAAAACATATGACCAATCAACAAGGTGCACCAACGTTATTTACCCTTAGTGCAACTCACACAAAATTGCTAGATTTGCATGCTCTAATGCCTGTTGGACGTCCTACTGATTTAACTCAAGACTACCAATGGAAGGTTCACAACATCATATCAAATCCACATATTACATTACAATACATGCACAATAGATTCAAAACATTCCTTCAAGAGGTGCTTGAAAAAGGTTTTCATATAACGGATTCTTGGTGTAGGTATTCTACCATCTCTTCCTTCTTATTATTCTCTTCGCATTTCTCACTTTATACAATTCATTTCTAATATATTCCTTTTCCTCCCATGTAGGTATGAATGGAAACATAGAGGATCCACATACATTCATGGTTTTATTTGGTTGGCAAATGCACCAAATATGGACACCTTAAAATAGGAATATGTTCTTGCAGTTGAAACTGCAAAACAAAATTTTGACACATATGTTACAACTTGGAATCCTCGTAATTCCCACTTGTCAACATCTGGGTTACATCATTCTACTACAAATGATTCATGTAGTATTGCATCACCATCCATATTTGCATCAAACTACTCAGTTGAGTATGAAGAACTTGTAAATTTTATTCAAAGGCACACCAGATGTTGAGAATCAACTTGCCTTCTCAAAAAAGGAACATCTCTTCAATGTCGCTATGGTTTTCCATATGACCTACAAGATACTTCTTCATTATTCATTGATCCAAATGGACGTAAAACATAAAATCCTGCAAGAAATGATTCCCTTCTAAATATTCACAACCCTATCGTGCTTTCAATATGGAGGGATAATGTTGATTTCCAACCTGTTATTTCTAAACATGTTGTCCTCAAATACATTTCAAAGTATGCATCAAAATTAGAGTCAAAATCAGAAAGCTACCATGCAATTCTCTCTTGCCTTGCGCATGCAGCACCAAGTGACAGCCCCATTCTTTAGCCAACCAAAAAATTTCTTACTCAAACAGATGCAAAACAAGACATTAGTGCACAAGAGACCTATCACATGCTCCAAAAACTTCCTCTTGTACTTTGTAGTCGTCACTTATTTTCCGTAAATGGCAGTCAAATTGTCTTCCACCGCATTTCTAATGACACTAACAACACCCCTCCAACCCCCCCCTTCATATTTTCATACATGCAAAGACCCCTTGCTCTTCGACATCTAACCCTACTTGAAGCTGCTCGTTCTTGGTATTTCTCTCCTAATAGGAAAAAAATCCATGGAAACAAAACTTGCATCACAATATTGTTAGAGTTTATCCACAGTTCATTTCCATTCCTCCCTTTAACTCTTCATCTTTTGATCCATTTTGTTGGAGTGAAATTTTTCAATACAAACCTTTTCATTCCATCCCTCAAGATATTGGCACAACAAATTCTGAAATTTTTCGTCATTGGTATCACATTAAAGGCACATATGTTGTGTGGAATGTTAAACATGCACAAGAATAACCCTCTACACCTCTATCCAATGATTCAAACTTCGATGCCATTACCTTTCCATTGTTCCATACCATGGATGAATGGGAACTTCTCTCTCAAATGCAACCAGGAAAGAACATCCAAATTGATGACCTTGAAATGCTTGGACATCATGATTTTGATAAAAAACACAATTGGCCACATAACAATATAACTACCCACTTGCATGATAAAACAACATCATTCATTGACCTCAATTGCTTGTCCACCCAACTACATGAAGACACCCTATTGTTGTCCAATTCACATGATTCCTTGAATCCAACACAATGCATAGCCTTTGATCTTGCCATTTCCAATTTTAGAAAAACTACACCATCTGATCAACCACTCAAAATGGTGATTCAAGGTGTTGCAGGCACCGAGAAATCTTACCTCATATCTTGCTTGAAATTTTCACTGCAAACTGCATCTGAACAAAGTTCCTCCCCACTTCTTCTCCTTGCTCCAACTGGTGTTGTTGCTTTTAACATACATGCATTTACAATACATTCTACTCTTCGAATGCCCATTGGTGAAATGCACCCCCTTGAAGTTCAATCCCTTTCAAAACTTCAAGAAAAACTCTGACATATTCGTTATATTCTCATAAATGAAGTGAGCTTTATTGGACAAAAAATGTTAACTCAAATTGATGCATGCTTACGTCAATATTTCCCCGCGAATTGTACAATCCCATTTGGTGGTTTTTCCATAATCCTTGTTGGTGACTTCAGACAATTGCCTTCTGTAAATGACATACCCATGTATGCAAGATCATCCATTGGAACAACTCTCTGGCATACATTTGATACTTTTATCACATTGGGAATGAGTTTTTGACAACAAGGAAATAGCCCTTCTCAAATTGCCTTTCGCTAACTCTTGCTAAACCTTCTAAATGCAACACCAACTGTTGAATACTGGGCACTCCTAATGTCAAGAACAACCTCATCCCTTTCACATGTGGATAACTATTCTTTTCAACAATCTATCTACTTGTATCCCACCAATAGCTCTATTGCATTGCACAACAAACACATGATGAAATAACTTAATATGCCAATTGCACATTGCTTTGCAAAACAAAGGAACAAACATGAACACAGATCCATTGATGACGAGCCGTTGGCATTAAAGGTCCTTCTTGCTATTGCTCAACAAGTCATGTTAACTGCTAATTTATGGGTTCAAGCAGGACTTGTTAACGACTCACTTGGAAAAGTCATTCACATTGTCTACAACTTCAATGAAAAACCTCCTAGCTTACCATATTTTGTTGTTGTCGATTTTTTGTATTACAAAGGACCCTTATGGGATGCTTCTATTCCTACTTTTGTTCCAATATCTCGTATAACAATGGGATCCCATAGGAAAATACCACTTCGTATGGAATGGGTTTTAACAATTCATAAAGCCCAAGGTATGACCCTACAAAATGTTACAATAGATATTGGAAACAGCGATAGACAAGGGCTTACATTCACTGCAATATCAAGAGTTACATCTCTTTCATGCCTTCGCATTTCTCCAGCTTTCTCCTTTTCTAGATACTCTTGAATGCAAGACAATCCATTTGTCCAACCCAGGAAACAAGAGGAAAGCATACTTGCTTCAAAGTATTTAAAACCAATTTGTGGTTGAATCTTCTCATTGTTTGCTCTATAGATGTTCTATTTTTATGTGGTCACTTGTTGATGTAAGAGATCTACTTTTGTTTCAAGAAACATCCAAGAAATTTTGAAACAGTTGCGTTCTAGACTAAACTGTCTCAGGAAACTAAGGCACACACTGTGAAAGTTTTTAGGTAGGGCAGTTATTATATATAAGTAAATAATTACTCAACATATAAACAATTTAGATCAACTCTTTTTTCCTTAAATGAACTTTAAATAAAAATAAACAATAAAATTGTAATGCTTTATCCAAACTATTATATGAATACAAAACTATCCTATGAACTGATACTAATGGTAAAATTAGTATTAGGAATCGATAACCATTAATCAGTTGTAGTAAAAGAGTATATAAATTAAAGAAATACATTTTTTCAATGTACATTTCATATGTCAAGCTTGTAATGCAAAATCAGTTTATAAATCAACACATTTAATACACCAGCAACCTATGATTAGTATACCACAAAGGTAGAGGAATAACTCAAAATTGATGAAACAAATTTAATAAATAACCATAGAACATAACATGAGTAATAATGTTATTTTATTCAATTGCAAAACATTACAATCTTTCCAAAACTACAAATCTTTTGTGATATGTCTTACATTTTCCTTGCCAAGTACTGGTCAGTGAAAAAACGTTGTTAAGGGTTTGCATCGTCAAATTCCCACTTAACCAGGTCGATATAAGGCATGAAACCAAGTTTGAATGATTGAAAAAGACATAGGTAAAACGGATTTCATTTCTTAACATACAAATATACATGCTAACATCAGTATCCACAAAGCGTACCAATTTAAAGGGAAAAATATCTGACAAATTTAGAGGCAAACCAATAAAAAATAACGCAGAGTGACTTTAAAATAAGATGGACTTAGTGGAGGAAGAAGTTACACGGAAAGAATACAAACAGACATAATAAATCCTGAAATACCAAACGACTTTAACAAAACCAAAGTTTTCCACTTTCCCATACCTGGAGGTTGGAAATAAGAAACAACAACTTCGACATTTCTTTATTTGAAAAGACAAAACTCTCGAGATCTGAAATCTTGAAAATCAGAGATTGGGGAATCATAAATCGGAACATAGGATATTCCTTATTGGAAAACATAGGATTTATGGAATCCGAAATGTCGAAAATCAGAAATAGAAAATAAGACTTCAACATACCTCCATAGAGGGATTCTCGCTCCCGAAAACAGAAATTGGGAATTCAGAAACTTCATAAAAAAAGTTTGAAAATCTATAACCAAGGTTCCGAAAGCCAGAAAATCCAAAAAAAAAAGGTTTATTGAAGAAATTTATCCAAAAACCACAAAAAAACAAGAACTTTCAACTTGATAATTACCCTAAGTGATAAAGGGTCAGACAAGCTATTCAATGGGGGTCCCTATCTTGATGATTCAAAATGGGGATCTGTTCCACGCAGCAACACCACAGAACACGAAAATTGGAAGCTACAACTTCGTAATAAAATTTATGTATTTCCGAATTCCACTTTCCTCAGTGCAGAATGCAGAAATCTGAAAAGTCTTTTTCTAATAGGGTTATATTAGAAATAGCTTTAATTTTCCTTTTCTGCAGGGATTTCTGTAAGATATTTTTTTTTCTCTTTACCACCAATGTTTATGGTAAATTTAGGTCTCCAATTGAAGCTTATATCTTATTTCCCAATTTCGGCTTTCAAAAAATTCTTATTAAACAATCTTTCAAAATAAATGAACAATAAATGCATTCAGTCATGTTGATGTCGAATTATATTTAAACTTCATATTTATTAAAATAAATAATTGTTATTGTTATTGGATCTTTAAATAAATTTCATATACCCAAATCAAGCTATTTACGTATATTGGATCTTTAAAATTTAAGTTTATTAACAAAAATAATATATTTAGATATATTAGATCTTTAAACTTCATTTTTTTTAAAGTCTGCATTGGTATTAATCAACTATACAAAAAAGTACAAAATATGGAGAATTATGGTCAAGGGAGAGGGGTGGTCTAACAACCACCCCAATCTGTCAAAAGTATAAAATTCTACAGTAGTAGTGTAAAGAGCATAAAAACCATAAAACAAATGGAGCCTGCTGCCTAGGTAAAGTTTAAACAAAATTACAGATATATTCTAAAGAGACACAATAATCCATGTGATTTATGGGGGGCTACGTACAAAATTACTATGAAGCAATGTTTATGAAGAGATCTTGAAAACTAAAAAACAACATAAACTTAGAAGTAAACAAAAGGAAGTGATATAGAGAGAAATGGAACATAAACAATCTCATGGATTAGCATCGCTGGTAGTAACAGTCGGGTCTTGTATGTCCTATATTTCCTCAATCATAGGATAGGGCCCAAACAATTCCTTGTATGTAGATGTACACTGGGCTTCACCGAGAGGGTAGTTTTTTTTTCCCACAGAAGCATTAGATTCATGAACTTGTTTGGAAAGCTGGGTAATGGTGGTCAAAATCGAAAGAGGAACCATAGATGCTGGAGGCATAGTAGGAGTCATGCCGACATTCATTGAACTAGATGGATCCATAGAGACACTTCCGCTACCCCCATCACCCAAGGAGTCAAGTCCCATGGCTAATATTTTCCAGATGGTTATGACATCTCTATGGGTGATGACTAAATCTAATTCCACAAGTTTGGCCTTATCCTATGAAATTGAACTACGACTATGGTTCCATGTGGCCAACATTTCCTCCATCAGCGTTCCCATCATGTTTTTCATGATCCAATAGTGGTTGGGGCTGCCCCCATCAATATCACAAGAAAGATTTCCGTTTACCATCCTGGTTTCCCAGTCTTCTATTATGAAGCGAACCCGCAAAGAAATCTCATTGGCATAACCATCTACCCTTGTTAGGTGTACCCCCCATTACGCACGACCACAACCACTCCCACCACAACGAGATGTGACACGCTGCTTGGACATAGTATGATGGTTTAGATGCAAAACAAAACCCAGCAAAGATAGACAAGATGGTTTTTGCAACAAAATATGGGAAGAACAAGAGTTCCCCCAGATCAGAGCATAGTGGAACAACCCAAACCACAAGAGAAGGATAATAAACAAAATCTAGAACCGAGCACTTAGCCAAGAAATATCCCAATGGAATAAGGGATAAAGCTTCATGACCACACTAAAACCAATAGGAGGCACGACAACCATTAATGGGGAGAAAATATTTTTGTACCACTTCCAGTCTGTGACCAAGTGAAGTTGCATTGTAACCAACAAATGAAATGACCGTCGAGTAAAATCCTGCCTTAGCTGAGTAGCGACGGTGTCCTCCATTGAATACGATACATGTTGACAGAGCTTCGTTGAAAGGGAATAATTAATGTCGTCTCGAAGGAAATGGAAGGGGGCAAAGAGGATTAGTCGTATCATCCATAGTGGTGATCTCACGCAAAGGAGCATTGTTATGGACTTGGCAAAGGAAGAAGTTACGCAGAAAGAATACCACCAGATAGAATAAATCCTGAACATTTTTAGAACGTGTATTTAACTGATCAACTCCATGCCACCATCTTCGGTCCATACCGAATCATGGGATATAATAACCATAAATTTTAACCATTAGCATGTTTTACCTAAACTCGCAAATTAGATCACGGGATATAATAACCATAAATTTTAACCATTAGCATGTTTTACCTAAACTTGCAAATTAGATCACGGGATATAATAACCAGAAATTCTAATCGTGGTCGTGCTATACCTAAACTCACCAATCACATCACGAGATATAATAACAAGAAATTTTAATCATGGTCGTCCTGTACCTAAACTCACAAATGACACTTGCTATAGCAGTGGAGGTGCCACTGTTCATGATGGATGTGACTACCAAATCAACTGTGATCCCAACATTAAAACTCACCTGATGACCAACTTGACTAGCCTTGAGAGCAAGACCCGCTTCATTAATGTGTAATGAGTGCATGATAGGTGGTAATGTGATGGGATAACAAGTAGAACGTGGTTTTTCCACGATAACCCTCTTTGTTCCATCCTTGCCGACTTGACTCTCATTATCCGCATCCGGAGTTAAAATTCATATTTATTAATAGAAATAATGGTTATTATTCAATCTATAAACTTCATATACGATTCTCAAGAAAAATATAAATCCAATACAATTACAAAAAATTGTTTCTTACAAAATTTACTTTATAAATTAAAAATTATTACTCTTTAAAATGATTATATTTTAAATGACTTTTTAACCCATTTCTCTAAACCAAATAAAGTCATATAATTTCCAATTTATATAAACAAGTTAAAAACACATTATATATATTATAAATGTGTTTAGTTTATAAAATTTATAAATAAGCCTCGAAATTGATACGATTTGAAAGAAGAAGAAAAATAACCGAAGAGAAAATGCAATTATTGCAATTTTTAAACAATATTTTAATAAAAATACCAAAATTTGTTTAAATATTAAATGATATATTTAAAAAATAATCTATGAACTGTGTAATATAATGAAGAAAACTCAAATTTCGCTAGAGCAAACGGTCGAGAGGGGTTTCGTTTGCTTGGTAGCCCAAGATCAAAACCCGTTGCTCCTAGGAGGCGACATTTAAATCCATCAATGCTAAGGGTTGGTGGGGTCCAGGATGGGTGCAATCCTTAGGTGATTTTGAAAGCTTATATGCCCTTGGATCGTAGTTTCTTAGACCAAAGGTTTTCCCAACAAGTCACAGGGCACTCGAACAAACCAAAAAATTATAATGAAGAAAAAAAATGATTACAATTAATGACGAAAAACATTATTGCAAACAAATTTACGAATTAAACATACTTATTCATCATTCCCGACTTCTGTGAGCAACAATGGTAAAAATTAATCATAACTTCGGATATTTAAAAACCGAACTCAGACGGCCAAAATAATATGGACATTAGATTTCGTATAAATAGATGGACAAGATCAAGGCGGAATGATAGGATGTAAGATTTGGAAAGATTTACTTTTTGTGGTTTTGGATTTCCAATTTGCGAAATCGGGAATCGGAGATCTGGAAACAAACATTCAATCAAAAAGATGTGGTGTCTCTATTTTGAGTTCTGGAATATCAGAAATCGAGAATCGTGAAAGCAGAAAAAATTATTAACTAGATATTACAATTCCAATTTTCGAGAACCGAAGTATCGAAAATAGGAAATCGGGAAAGAAAGCTTCATTTTTTTCTAAACTGAAACTTCTAGTTTCCGATACTCAGAAATCAGGAAACTAGATAAATCATAAATCGACAGCAATATTGCCAATATCCGATAAACAAAAATTCAGAAATCGGACATCGGGGAAACACCAAACGACTTGAACAAAACCGACTTTTTTGGTTTCCGTAAATCGTAAAGTAAATATTTGAGGGTAAATATCAGTTGTAAGTTGAATTAGTAGTACACATATAAGTATGATTAAAATGTAATTTCCAGTCTCCCAAGGTAATTCAGAAAGGTTCAGTTGCGAAAAGACTCAACTCAGTGCGGAATTCGGCAATCAAAAAACTTAAGTTTCAACTTTAGATTTTTCTCCAATTTCGACTTCCGATTTCCAAAGTTACTATGAGAATAAACAGAAAAATATTGAAAAATAACTGATTCCTAACTAACTGTTTAAGGACACTTAAACACTAAATTGGTACGATTTGCAAAAAGAAGAAAAATAACCTGAGAGAAATGCAATCCTCCGCTTTCCACATTTTTTCCCTTCAGTGCGAAACTCGGGAATCAAAAAACTTAACTTTTGACTTTAGCCTTTTCTGCAATTTCGACCTCCGCTTTTCGATGTCGGACTCCGGAAATCGAAAGTTACTTTGATGATAAACTGAAAAAGATTGAAAAATAACTAACTCCTAACTAACTGTGTAAGGACACTTAAACACAATGAGTAAGGATTTCAAGATAGATAGTATTGCATGATATAACAAAATAAAGAAAACAACTAATTAATGTGCAAACATGCATATCAAGATTACTTCTTTCAACTTACTTTAGACCAACTTAAAGTGTTAAAGATACACAAACTGCAAAGCGCAATGTTTCTTGGACCTACACAATAAGTCCAAGAAACATTGTTGTTTGCAATTTGTGCAAAGAGGTTGGAAAAATAAGATTTTAGGCCATGCATCCTCTTGGGTTCCTCTCCCAAATTCATGATAGAAATTTCTTTTCCCAGCATATATAGTTGCATGGTTAGAATTCTGAAGTACAAGGCAGTCCAAATAACACAATGTCTATCGCTCTTTAAATAAGATTACAAATTTACAAGAAAATAAAATATTCCTAAAACGTGGGATTATACAATCAAACAGTTTCTAGATTTGGCCAAGGGAGAAATGCCACTTGAAAAATAGGTCCGCAATGTCATCCACTTCCTGAAAATGAGCATTCCTCAACAGAATTTTGGTCTTGCAAATTTGGGAGGAAATCTCCTCCTCTTTGATTTTATTCCATTATTTGATGAAAAGTTGTATCTGAGCTATAAAAGCATGGGGAGCTTCGATCCATTTCTCAATTTCTTGCACCATGACTTAAGTGATTTGTTGGATCAACTCTTTGGTATCATCAACCTGATTTTCCACTTGTTCCAAATGAATTTTAGGCGAAGGTGCCTCACTGATAGGATCCAAAAAAGGTAAACTCAAATAGGTTAGTAAATTCTTTGAATCTGACCACCTATGTTCACAAATTCTTTGTCCTGCATTGATTAGAGCTTCAACTGAATCGCAGATACCTTCCCATGTCTCAATGACAACTTCAATTGTCTTGACCTGTAACTTGTCTAATATTTGTAAGCCATCAGGTCTTTCCTTAATATGCTTTTTCCAACCTATTACTTGCTCTAAAGTAGTGGATGCTGCTCTCATCCGATCATGTTGAATCTCAAGGGTTTCAGAATGCTTGTTAAACTTGTCGTACAACCCTTGCATATCATCAAAACAAGTATAGAAATCTATCACAACATGTCGGAATTTTTCTTGTACTTTACAAAGTACCTCTTTGAAATCCTCAGGTGTCAGATCCAAAAAAGAGGAATATTTTGAGGCTAAATGAGCATCTTTTAGCTGTTGATTGATGAGATCTATTTGCTCTACTTGTTGCTAATTGAGAACCTATGCATTCCCAAGCTGGTGCTTGACTTGTTCATATTTTTTTTCCATTGTTGTTCTCTGTCTTCATGTTCTTGTTTCAACTGGCCGATTTCTTGTCCATGCCTCTGTTCTGCTTCTACTAAGTCCTGTTTGGCCTTCTGCAATTCCTTCTCTTTTTCACCGAGAGCCAAACTTAATTGTGAAACTGAGTAAAAATTAGCTCCAGAAAAAACTCCCATGGAAGCTGTCGTGTCCACTACCCCTTGCAGAATATCACTTGTGTCTACCTTCCAAATCACTTGACCAAGGGCAAGCACATGTTTTGTTGAGCCTTCTCTGGCTCTCTTGGATCCCCTTTTAACCATAGCTTTATCCTTACTCCAATAATATTTTCCCATGGATACTACTGCATCTTCTCCAAAATATTCCATAACTTCTGATGATAAAATGGTCTCATGGTGGATGGTAACCAAGGGATCAATTTGGATTTGGTTTAAAGGAATGTATATGCTGAGCGGGGTAATATTCATAAGAGTAGAAGCATAGGTAAAAGTGAGTGATGTAAAAGAATTAGATATAGGTAAATATTCCTTTTGAGGAAGGGTCATAGAGGCAGAAGGAATGTCCTCCTGAAAAAACTGGGGAATTGGAGATGTAGTGATAGGGTGAGGTGGTGAATGGGAAGGAGGAGAAGTATGAATAGCTGAGTCAACTGAAATGGTGGGCATGCTAGTAGTAGCTCCCATTATTGATGAGATATTTACCTCAAAAAAAGAATGTTGTGAAGATGATGAACCTAACATACTGGGAAAGATTTGGATATGGGGGATGGATGACAAAAGGGTAGTCATAATAGCCTTAGGGTCTTCTTCCACGTCCGTATCATGAATCTCAATCTAAGCTGAAGATAAAGAGATTACCTTTTGTGTAGAATCTTCTTGCACAAGTGTCTACTGTTTCTTTCCAATTGGGATCGAAGGCATGGGATTTTATTTTGTGGGTGCTTCTGGAAGTTGAGCCTGTTCAAAACCTGCTTCAATCTTTTGTCTTTTAGGATGTACTTCAGTCATCTCTTCTTGATTTTGCAGTTGGGACCCGATTTTTTCAATATTTATTTTGAGTTCTTCCCCTTTGTGTAGTGTATATTCCATTGAGGTAAGAGAGGGGTTGGATGGTCCTTCAACGACACCTTGTCCCTTCTCCTTGGGTTGAGCAGCAAGAGCAACAATAGAGCTTGCTAAATGTTCTCTTGCTTCTTCTTCTGTCTTCTCCTTATCAAGATATTGTTTTATTTTCAGTTTATCTCCTCTTTCATGGAGAGTTCTTATCTTAAGATCTTATTGATATTGGTACAGATGGGACTTGGTGCCTGGATCAGTGATTTTACCAATTTCCTCCTGAAAATTGGTAGCTCCTTGGAACATGGAATCATCGAGATCGATTTCATGAACATATTGAAATTTGAAGTTCTCATGAGCAAAGAGATTAGCCAAATATGCCATTGGGTCATGAATTCTTTTGGATGCCTCCCCCAAGTTCATAACATAAATATCCTTTCCCAGCAAGGACACATGAGTAGGATTTTGTAGTGTAAGGTTGTCAAGATTCACAGGGAATTTGGGTTAGGCCTTCTTCTTATGTTTGGTAAACTTGGGGAAAACCCCATGAATGACAGTCTGGTAGGAGAATTCTTGAAGCACCATTCGGTTTGGAACTATTCTAGGAAGCAAGTGGACTATATTGATGCCCCAAATCCTTATGTAAGAGAAATATTCTCCAACATACCAGTCGCCACACACTGAAATGAGTTCCCTAGCTCTTTGAGAGAATGCAGGAGCATCAACTTTGAAAATTTTGAAGTACATTAACCCAAGAAATAGGTCACATACCTCATAAACCCGACAGATGAAATTGTCGTCCCACATATCAGCAAAATATATATGAACTGGTGGAGATTTGTCGCTCCAATTCCAATTTAGGGTCGGGAAAGAAGAAGACACGCATAATGCATCCATTTCGAACCCTGACATGTAGAAAGATGGTTTCTGGTTGGCCGGGTATTTCTCATATTTTTCAATTTTGTCCCACAAATTGCAGGAAAGAATTTGTGCCCAGTTGAAGGAATCCCCTATAAGCAGGATATGGTTTTCCATAGGGACCCATTGCAATTTGAATGAGGAATAGTTTGGTAAGACAAATAACCTGCAAAACATGACGGCCAACAATGAGAAGGGATCTTTGAACCAATAAACTGGATATGCCGGAAGTGAAATGAGGATGACTACTATTGGGTCTTCCATCCAAGATTTCACCACTCCTTCGTAATTGAAATTGGAAAGCGTTTCATCGAAAAATTTCGACGAGAGAAGCTGCTTGGGGGTTTCCAAAGCGTGAGCCCTAGCAAACACATCTTGATGGAACGAAGCAATAGGGGCATTATCGATATCATGAAACATTTGTTTCTTAGGGTCGACGTGGTCCAATTCCCACTTAACAGGGTCTGTGTAAGGCATAAATGGAGGTATGGCAGCAACACAATGGAGCTGAGAATTGTGTATCTGGAGGTAGGCAGGTTATTCATGAGCAACATAGGAAAAGTCATCATTGTAAAAAATAGCATAAATTCTGGATCAGTCCGGATATCCGGTGTCAGACACATGCCCACTAGTGTCAGTGAAAACACCGGAATTGGGATCTTTGTTTGTATACACTTCAAGAGGCGTTTTAGATTTGGTATTGCTAGTTGTGGAATATGCCTTCTCTTATTGAATTTTATAAACCATGTCTAAAAACGATGTGAGTTCAAATTTACTAGAAAAAATGATATGGAGGTGGAAACGCTTAGAAAGTTACGAGTCCGGGTGCTGGGGCACAGAGAAAATGCATAGTAAAAAAACCCTGAGTAGAGTGTAAAGCATGAGTAACAATGGTAAAAATTAATAGTAAGTTTGAATCTTTAAAAACTAAACTCAAATGGCCAAAATAATATTGGTCGTAGATTTCGTATGAATAGACGCATGATACGATATAACATTTGGCAAGATTTACTTTTCATGGTTTCGGATTTTTATATTGAGAAATCAGGAATCAGAGATCGAGAAACAAACATTCAGTCGAAAATTGAGAATCATGAAAGAAAAAAAGATTATTAACTATAAATTACAATTCCGGTTTTCGAGATCCGAAGTATTGGAAATCGAAAATCGTGAAAGAAACCTTCAATTTTATCTAAAGTGAAATTTCGGTTTTCGATACTCATAAATTGAGAAACTAGATAAATCAGAAATCGAAATCAATATTGTCGATATCCAATAAGCAAAAAGTCAGAAATCAGACATCAAGAAAACACCAAATGACTTTTTCAAAACTGAATTTTTTCGGTTTCTGCAAATCGCGAAGTAAATATTCAAGGGTAAATATCAGTGGTAAGTCGACTTAGTAGTACACATATAAGTATTATTAGAATGTAAGTTCCAGTCTCCCAAGGTAAGTCAGAAAGGTTCAGTTGTGAAAAGACTCAATATTTTTACCCTCTCGGCGTTCTTTTGCACCTCTTGGTGCAAATGCTAGTATATGCATGGTGGATTTTGACTTTATGCCATGGAAAAATACCAACAAAATTTTTATTATAAGGTTGTAACCATACTCCGTTTTGGGTATGGGACAAAAGGGTATATACCACGTGGTTTTTACCAAACTTTGGATAAAGTTTTCAAAGTGGGTTTTGAATATTGTTTGGATATGCCCTTTTAATTCCATGAGGTGATCATAACCATTTTTATTTATTGTTTGTTTTTATTCAAGTTGTAAGCCAATGAATATGGCATAAGTTTAGCACTTTGTTTTATTCCCATGGTATGCATGCCAAGTTGTAATTTCATATTGATGGGAGTAACAACATGTGAAACCTTAATTATGTGCAAATTGAATAGCCCATGTTTAATGTGGAAAAAACTATATTTGGGTTTATGCTTATTAAAACTCAAACAGAGTTGTAACTAAATCCAAAATTGGGATTAATGGGTTACATTCCATTAAGGGTGGATTCTTCTATTTAATTCCTTGCTATATGAATTGTAGGGGAAATTGAGATTTTGTGAGAGCTTGTTGGGATCCATTTGGTGAAGGAAATCATTTTTAGAGCCATTGGAGATGTACTCCATTTGATTAGCATTGGAATTGGAGATGAGAGAGCTTGTAAGAGCTCAACTTTGAGTACCATTTGTGAGAGAGGCTCCACGGGGAGAATTCATTTTTGAAGTTCCATTTGAGAGAGATCCATGACTCATGTTAGAGTCGTTGTGTTTGGAGGATTGAGTTGAGAGAAACTCCAATTTGACTCCATGTTGTTTGGAGGTCATGTTTTATACTTTTATATGTTGCTTGGGACACCATGGTCTTGATTAAGGCTCGAGGATTATGGAATGAAGTTGTTGAGAGAGCATGATGGATGCATCCTGATGCAATTTTGATTCTACAGATTGTGTAACCAAAAGAGGATCAAATACAACTTGTGCACTGGTGCAAGTGTCAGCCTTTTCACTCTTGGTCCGAAGAACAAAGGTGAAGGACCTGGATGAGGGTGTGGCATTTCAAAGGAAATTGATATGCAAGAGAATAAGGGGATAAATTGGTGAAGATTCTACAGGTAAATCCATATGATGTACTTTTATGTATTTTGGCATCATGTTAATGGGTCATTCACTCTATTTTGAGTACGCCCAAAGACGTAGCTAGTGTAACTAGTGAAATCCATTATCATCTCGTCTTCATTATGTGCTTGAATGTCTTGCATTTTTTTGGTTGTGTCACATCCCCTCCCCTCTTGTCTAGAGAGGACGCAACGAAATGCTATCTAACCGGACATCTAGCCCCTTGAACATAATAAAAAATTCATTGAAAGTAAAAACATATGCAAATGTATAATGTATGAAAATATAGTGGAATAAAATCTCATTCAATACATTCATAATAAGAAAAATACATTGCAAAGTTAATACAAGATAACACTTATCTTGAAAATGAGTTGCCCCGAGAAACTATCTATGTCGCTGCAATGTTCCACCCAACCATAGGCTAGTTGTGTTCATTAATATCTCAACACAACTGCCACCCTCAAGTTGGGCATGATTTCTATAAGGAACAGGGAACAACAGGCTCACACATAACCAAATACACACCAAGGTTCAGCCAGGACAATCCACAATTGGGTTTATCAGGATGATAAGGTAGTGGAAAGGAAGAATTGCAAAGCTAGTGAGCTCAACCACGGAGCTATGAACACCTCTACAAGATCTATCTAGATTATCCTCCACAATACCTATACACCCGACACAAGGAAGTATTCCCTTCATTGCTACATAGTCCCTTAGGCCATACCTTCCATTCCAGTGTTCTCTGAGGTGTGCATAAAAGAGTAGATAGCCCCTTTTGATCCTTTATGAGGTTCCCCTCTTCACTAGGTTTATCAAGCCAAATATGGTCCTATTCCACTCATAATTCTTACTCATAGTTCATACCAAAACAAGGATGCACATAACAACAAAACACAAGTGTTGGGCATAAAGAAAAATGTTTGGACAACAAAAAACGAAATGGTAGAAGGGTAATCAACCTTGGGAGAGAAAATTCGATTTTTGAAAATGTTTATGGGCCTTTCAAGGACATGACCTCCATAAACCCCCAAATTGTGAATCCCTTCTCCCCATCTACTGTGAAACACAAAATAGATTTCTAGCCATGGAAAAACTGAAGGAATTACATAAACATGTGAAGGAAAACGCCCTAGATAGCTCCAGTTGCGTGAGGAAGTGACACACATGGGTGAGGAATGGAATGGGAACACAATTCTGGGTGTTTTCTTTCCCCACAAGAAAAAATACAATTTCCCATAATTGATGGCTTGCACCAATATGAAATTGATTTCCATACCTCTCCATTCCTAATGCATTAACTGCCTCAACCAACTTCTGGAAGAATTAAAAGATTGGGTTTATAAGACAAGATGGGTAGTTGAGAGTTTATGGGTTCTCTCATTAACATTTGGCTTAAGACTATTGGATCAAGGGTTTTAATAATTTCTCTCCCTATTCCTTATGAAATCATGCTCCTGTCCCTTATTGCATTGCATATCTAGTTGTGGGTATTTTATTAAATTGCATATTTACATGATGTCTCAGTTTATATTGTGCCTAGATTGCATGAGAACCATAGGTATCAATTTTAATTGTGGATACATAAAATGCTAAATCGATGGTAGGGCCTTGGCCTTAAGCTCCTCACCATGATTTAGTAACGATATTTACATCATGTACAATTTTAATGCAATAGGGGTCAAAATCGAGATATTACAGGTTGATATTAAGATGCATACTTTATGAGATGCTTATGTTCACATGCAAATTAACGTCAGAAAAATGGTCCTAAATTGATCCCTTTTGTTTAAGTTAGTTTCAAATTACTTTTGGAGCTCACCCGAGGATCAGGTTACTGTAATCCCTCTAAGTTGATGTTTGGCAGTCTATTGAGAATAACTATAATGTTCCTACAATTGCACTAGTTGATCCACTTGAGAGAAGACAATACGAGTGTAATGCAAGAGCAAGGAAGTCATTGTTATGGGGTCTAGCAGAGATTAAATTAACTATAGTCATGCATTACGCTTCAACTAAGGATGTATGGGATAAGCTCAGAAATATCTATGAAGGTGTTGAGAAAGTAAAGAAGGAAAAGTTGCAGACTTACTCTGGACTATATGAGTATTTAAGAACAAAAGATGAATAAAATGTAGCCTCAAACTTTCTTTGAGTTAATGAGTGAGTTGATGTTATAACAAATCTTGGAGTAACACTGACTGAAGAATCGATTGTACAGAAAATACTAAGAACTTTGCCTCAAAGATTAGACTCAAAAGTTTCTATGTTAGAAGACAGAGACAATATTGTAGATCTAACAAAGGATGCGCTTCAAGGGATTCTGACTGCATATGAGATGAGAATGGAAAGGGGAATTCCTATAAAAAAGAAGCAATGTTTAAAGCTACCAGGGAAAAAAAGAATGCACATGCAAAGGCTATTGTGATGAAGCATACGAGGAATAATCAAAATTTGTGAGACAGTTGAAAAGAGGACATGGTAAGTATAAGGGTAAATTACCTTTCAAATGTTTTAGATATGGAATATTAGGAAACTTTGCTTCAAAGTGTCCATATAAGGAAGATGGACATAGTGACAATGAAGAAAAGGCTAGTTACAATGAACGAAGGTTGGCACACACACATGACAGATATGAGAACATGAAGAATGTTCCAAAACAAAGGAATAGTTTGTACACCAAGGAAGACAACGTTTCGTTTGAAGAAAGTGAATGTGATGACAGTCCAAGGGAAGTTCTCTTCATGGTATTTCTATAAGGTGAAAGCAGTGAAGCCTAAATAAAAAGTGTTGTTCTTCTATCAAGAAAAAAACACTAGTTGTGTAAAGTCAACCAGGATCATTGGATAAGTATTTCTTTAGTGGATCCTTTAATACACCTCCAAATCCCGTCATAAAAATAAAACTAGACATTTAATATGAAGAAGAAGAAGTTGTAGAGGTATACTGGGAAGGTGAACTGGTTAGTTCCTTGGATGAATTAAAGAAGTCAAGAAGAAAGAACAAACTATTGCAGGACCAATTGTTAAAATAGGAAGAGCAAACCAAGGTGATTCAAGAGTCTCTTGAAAAATAGGTGAGTGAAAAGGAAATGAATTTTGAGAAACAACTAAATTTCATAGTAGATAAAGTCAGAATGCTTGAAGAAGATAAATCAGTATTGAAGACATCACTGGAACAATCAGAGAAGAAAAATGAATTGTTGACAAGTCAACTTGAGCAGAAGAATAGAGAGATCTCTCACTTAGAAGAAAATTTGACCGAGAATATAAAAGGGGAGAAACAAGTTCAAGATAACATCATGATTGATATTATGAATTTCTCACTTTTATAAAGTGATAAGGTGTGTCTTGAAGAAGAAATGAAGAACAAATTCAAAGAAAACACATCATTCTTGAATAAGATTCTGGATGATCAGATATCACCGACAGACAAGTCAGGATTTGGCTACGATAGAACAACTAATTAATCTGTCATAGTAAGTACAATCCATTAGATGAAGTCATTTAGGTATGATAATTTCTTCAGTAATTACAATCCTTTCCAAAAAAGGATTAATACATTGAAGTGCACAAGGTACAATTATAATGGTCATATTGCGAAATATTGTCAAACTATGAGATGTTATGCATGTGATGGCTTTGGACGAAAGGCTCGATATTGTTGAAGTACAATAAATTGTTCAAATAAAAATAGTTTAGATATCAACAACCGCAATGCATGGAATGGAAGGGAAGATATTCAGGCACAATATCTAAATGGAAGTGGGCACAAGAAGATGTGGGTAAGGAAAAATTCTCTATCATGCGCATAAGAAGTGAACAACCCAAGTACGTATCAAGCAACAAGTAATTGATGCCCACCTTGATAATCTCTAAAATATGAAGTAGGATCCTTGAATTCAAGGAATGTATTAGTGAGTATTGCAGTTAGAAAATATTTGGAGTTGGTTTGTCACATTAATGTAATGTTGCAAAGAAAATGCGCATTTACTCAATTATGTGCAATATGTGTGTGTGTGTGTGTGTGTGTGTGTTGAAGTTCCTCTCAAAGAGATTATACATAGAAATACGTGTTGATGTAAAAACATGAAGCCTACATACATACATAAACAAAGTTTGAATTATATTCAAAATTTGTTTTTCTTTAATTGCTTGAGTCCTTTGTTGCAGAAAACAAAGTTGAAGCATGAAGAGGCAGCATGTCAAGTCCTAAATATAAGAAATAATGATGAAATCCATGTTAGACAAAAATTGAGAATTACAAATATAATTAAGAGTCGCAACTCAAGGTCCAATTCCACGTCATGGTTGGTTGGTTCTTGTGCAATATGAAGTTACAAATACATCATAGCTTGCTCAATGTATTATGTGGACTATTGCAATGGGCAAAACTGAAGAGTTAAAGATGACATGTTGGTAGTGGACTATTTATCCAAAATCATGTTCATGAAGTGGTCAAGGTTCTATTGTTGTTTTTGCTCCAAGAAATAAGACTGGACAACTCCTCAGTAGTACTTTGATTGACCTGTGATTGCTTGTACCAATGCACGAACTCAGACTCCTTCATTTGGGACTACCAAACTCTCATTTCCACTCTCAGTCTTCCAAATTCTTCCTACTGCGACTTAATTGTCAAGCGGAGATTGTTAATTGAGCTATTAAATCTCAAAAAGTATGAAGACTTGATAATAGAAGAAGAGAAACTCAAAGGTTGCATCAATCAGAACAAGCTTGATGGGGAATGAACTAGGGTGATGAACCATGCAATATGTATCTCATTTATAGAACTCGAAGGTGGTTCCTCACGTGAACAAAAGTAAATTGAAGAGACATTGAGGTTAATGGAATTCATGTCTGTGTGATTCAAAAATGGATATGGAGACATAAAAATTTATTGCATGAGTTAATGAATTTGGGAAAAGGAAAAAAAGAAGAAATCCAATTCATTGTTATGTGTGATCGAAATGATGTTTCCCAAAAGGCTTGAGTATGAAAGTGACACGCCAAATTTTTGGCATGAGTTGTTGATCACATTGCCTTGCCGCTATGCTGGCTAACAGATAGAAATATGTGCAAAGAATGTTTGATTTTCATGACAAGGTATGCGAAGCCAGAAAATGTAAGGAATATTGGTTATAGTGCAGTAAATGCGACAAAAAGGAGCAATTGGAAGCTGGAATAAATCAACATGGAAGACATTACAGACCAAAACCAAATGGAATTCCGCAGTGCATAGTGAATGTGATAAGAAGATGGCATGAAATATTGCGCAAGGATTGACGAAGCGACGGGAACAAAAGATCAAGATAGAATGAAGACAAAAACTATACAGGAGGATCATATTCGAGATAACTATAGAGACAATGTTGAAGGTACATATCATAATATGACAGATCTCTATGCAACGAATCTAGAAAAAGAGAATGAAGCATGGAGACAGGGGGAGTAATTGAAGTGACTATATTGTTAAATAATAACTATGAAAATATGATTCACAACAAGATATAGGAGCTAAGAGAATCCTCACAAATCAATAAATTCACAAACTATGCAGAAAAACAACGAAAAGAGCAGAGTTAACACATAGGAATAATGCCAATAACTAAAGTTTCTATTACTTCCCAACATGTAAATATGTCTAGAACATCATTATAACACAATAGGATAAAAATTTTATCCTTTGGAGGAAAATTGGATGCATACATGTGGCAGGCTTAGATTGGACCTCAAACCCCCCTAAGTGGACCAATGAGCTTCCAAACCACCTCAAATGGTCACGAATGGCCATGTGAACATGGTTAAAGCACGATAGCATATAAATGAGGGTATTGTATGCGTGTTGGAGTGCATGGGCGAGTGGGAGTGGCTCTAGGCAGCAATAAATGGTCCAAATGAGCCAAAAACACTCAAATACTATGCATGGGCACCTATGGTCAACCAGTTTCCCTATTTTAAGGAGTGGGAGCATACCAAGGACCAAAAAATCATAAATGATGGTGCATGTGTCTCCAGAATAGTCAAATGAGGGCGCTTGGGTGCATTAATGAGTCCAAAACACCAAATATCTTGCTAAACCAACATAACCAAGGTTTGGACCGTATGACATAAATAAAAAATAAATGAAAGTGTGTACTAGGTGTATGTGACCATGGTACTAGGTGGTATGATTCTCTAACACCAGCCCTTAATATTGACTTATTATAACCACATCAAAATTGAGGCCTTGACAACTAAGGCTCAAGTCATCTCTTACAAAAATGTATGTGTCCATATAACCATGGTAAGGAGGAAAACCTCACCTCTAAAATGGACACGGAGAAAAATATGAAAGTGAATATCAGTCATAAATATGTGTCACCTACTCCAAGGAGTGACCTCATATAGGTGAATGTATTCTCTATGAAGCTCTTGGTGAAGATGTAAGCAGTTTTCTCTGTAGATGGGAAATATTGCAATGATATCACCTGCTCATGCATGAAACTCTGGATGTAGTGCATGTGTGTCTCAATGTGCTTGGTCCTCTGTATCTGTATTGGACTAGTGGAAATATCTATTTCACTTTTATTTTCACATCAAATTACAGTGGTTGAATCAAGTGCAAATCCAAGTTCTCCAAGAATGCATTGCAACCACACACATTGTGTATCTACGTTCACTGCTCCTCTATACTCAACCTCAACTGATGAAAGGGATATAGTGTGGTGTTTCTTACTTTACCAGCATATGGGACCATGTTCAAGAATGAATACATAACCTGAAGTGGACTTTCTATCAATGGAATCTCCATCCCAATCGGAATCAGTAAATCCAACTAGTTCTAGTGGAGAACTAACAACATAGTGTATGCTAAAGTGTTTGGTTCCTCGCACATAATGCAAGATCATATTAGAAGCCTTCCAATGGATCTCATGAGGCTCCTTCATATATCTTGCAACAATATGTACTGCATAATCCAAATCAGTTCTAGAGTGTGTCAGATACAACAAGCTTCCAACTACTTTCCTATACAACGAGTTGCCCACCAATGGAGATGAATCAAAATCATATAGTTTCACTGCCGAAAGGAAGGGACACTTGGATTCCTTACATTCATCCATTTTTAACTTTAATAAAATTTCTACAACATACTTTTATTGGCTTACCTTGATCCTTGCATCATATTTCTCAATCTCCAAGCCAAGAAATTGTTTCAACAATCCAAGGTCAATCATTGAAAACACACTATGCAAAGAAGACTTAATCGAACCTATATCAGCAATGCAACTTATAGTGATCAAAATATCATCAACATATAGTACTATGACCTGCAATGAATCACCTATATGATTCAAATATACATTAGGGTCATATTTTCATCTTTCAAATCCTAATGATAGAAGAAAACTATCCATTGTGGCATACCAAGCCCTGGGGGCTTGCTTGAGGCCATAGAGAGACTTATTCAACATGAAAACAAGTGAAGGATCATAAATTAAACCTTCAGGATGCTGCATATAAATATCCTCATGAAGGTCACCATGAATAAAATCACTCTTTAGATCCATGTGGTGAACCTCGTAATATCACTTAGATGCAACAATGACCAAAACTAGCCTTAATTGAATCCATCGTTGCAATCGGTACAAATGTATTTGTATAGTCCACTCCTTGGAATTGAGATAAGTATTTGGAAAAAAAAATGGCCTTGTACTTGATATCATAACTATAAACAGCCAGTTTGGTCCTATAGACCCACTTACAACACACTAGTTTCCTCTAGGAAGGTAGAGGAACCAACTCCCAAGTTTCATTGTCTCGCAAAGACTTGAACTCTTCTTGCATGGTTGTTTTCCATCTTGGGTCAAGGGATGTTTCTTGATATGTTTGAGGATCAGATCCAACCTTCATGAATCAAATTTCTGAAATATTCAATTCACAAGTAGGGAATGCATTGTGAATTTGAGATCTAGTCTTCCTATAGTCTAGTGGATCTCCAAGCCATATCACCAGCTGCTTGAATGGTTTTTTCAGCCCATTTTGGACTTATGGGTGAGTCATGATCTGCATGCATGACATAATATTCATCCTCATTATAAAAATCAGAAAAATCAGGGAAAGAATCATCACTTACATCATCATTGAGTAGAGGGTGTGAGCAATCCCCCTTGACTAGTTTGATCTCCTGCATGGGCTCTTCTTCAAATTGTACACTTCTTTCAATGATTGTTTTTTGAGATGAATGATCAAAGAGCTTGTATCCCTTTGAATATTCAGCATATACAACCATAATGGACTCCTTGCTTTGAGTTTTTAATATCCATGATATGAAAACAAAACATAATATTATCTCTACTGCTATGTTGAATTAAAATTTGCAATAAATTTTTAATAGAATTCTGATCACTTCTAGTATGCAGAGGAATTATGGGAACTACTGACAGAACTATGAATGGTACAGGGATAAAGGAAGATACCAATACAATTTAGGACATATATAGTTCATTCCCTAAGAACATGTATTGTGGAGACCATTTAGGTTTCGAAATCAGCCCCACTGAAGTCTAATTCCACGCTTATGGGTTTCCCAACCATGCAAACTAGGAAGAACTATCACATCCATTCAATCAGTGGCTAAGAGAGCTGATGCAGCTCTGAAATAATGTTACCAGATAGTACTTAAAGTTATTTGTATGTTTAGAATATATCATAGGCAATAAATTATATTCTTCAAGTTGTAAAGGTGAGACCAGATCATAAGGAAACTCACTAGCTCCATCTTCAGGATTTCCCAAACAAGGTAAGGGGTCACAAATTCTCTGTTTTGGAATTGGAAGACTTAGATATGACTATTAATGAACCATCAGAACAATAATTGTGTTATTTGGAGACTTATAGGTCGAATTATGAAAGTTATGGTAAAACTAGTCATTTATTAATGCAAATCTAGACTAGGTTGACTCAAACAAGTAAATCTCATCCATAGTGATTCAGATTGAAATACAATTTACAGAGACTATTTATAACATCATATTACAGCCATATATGTATAAATTACCCTCATTACTTATATATAACACTCTATTTAACAATATGCATCATTACAGTGTAATTTAGAGGCAAAAAATCAAAGGAGGACTTTGAGGTTTGAACCCTCAAGTGTAGAAACTCACGGAAATGTTAATGAAAGCTGATACATATTCATAAATGGCTGGAATATTCTATGAAATCCTGAATCAAATATGGGTGGCTGCTCCTTAGCTTCAGTATTCCCTTCAATGAAAATGGGAAGAAGAGGGGCAGAGAGTAACATGGGACTTGGGGTGCATCACCCAAGAAAACTGAGGCTCATCACTCAGTGTTGAATCTTAGATCCAATAAAGACCAAAACATACATCAACCAAACTGAGAAATGGAGTTGGAAGCACCCTTAAATAAACCTTGAGTAACTTGTTGAGCAAGTCCTTCACCCATTGAGCAAGTTGCCACTTGCTAAACCCTAACCCTAATCATGAATTCACCCTCCTTTAGGAAAATAGCATGTATGACTCATGAGATATGTTTCCATGTCAATAACATTTCATTCAAATTAGACATTGTGCCCTCCTTAGGCTGAAAGTTGCCTACTTTTTCTTATGACAACTTTTCTGCACTTTCTGCTTTTGTAACTGGTCCTCTAAATGGAAATTGTGCCCTCCTTAGGATCAAAGTTTCCTTCTTTTTCTTATGACAACGTTTCTTCACTTTTTGCTTTTGTCAGTGCCTTTGACATTTTCTAATTATCATCCTAGGCAAGTTGGCTTGCCCCAATGCACCCTCATCACATGGAAACTTATTTCCACATATTTATTTGCACATTAATTAATAATGACAAAAATGAAACTAAGTACAAGCCTCCTAAATAATAATTCAACAAAATTACCTAGGTTAATTAATCAATGTCACTTTTAATCCCCTAGGTGTTTGGAAAGGTCAACACATTCAAGGTCCCTTCAAGGGAGGGACATGAGAATCCTCTGCTCCTAAGTCTTCTAGTCCTCAAGCAAAATCACTCCAGAGTGCCACAAAATTTTTCCACCATGTTTCTACCGCATAACTATGATCATAGTAATTTCTTTATTAACCACTTCTTTCAACAAAATTGTCAACCCAATTAAGGTAATTGAGTAGAATTCCTGGATCCCGTTGCATCCTCTATAAGGATCCATATGTTGCTACCCCTTCTCGAAATATGTCATTCCAAAGAATGCTAGGATCTCCTGGTATTATCTGCATCCTCCCAAACATCTATAAACACCATAAAAATTTATCATCATAGAGAATGAAAGTGAGGACATGGAAATCATACCATCGCACTGAAAATTGAAAACTCCCAATACAAAATTGAATATATGTTAGACTTCCCCACTAAACATAAAATTCCTTATGTTCCTGATGCACACCAGCACTGAATCTCACAATTTTGTTTCTACAATGACATAGGTGTGAGTCCCATGTCCCAAGGAAGTTATAGGCATCCTACAACAACCATAGATGCCCATGTTTCTCACAAAAGTTGTAGCATGTTTCTGCTAAAACTCCCTTGGTGTAATAAAAAGGTACACCCTCCAAGGTGAATAAATCCAACAAGTACCTACCCACTACTTCCATGGATGAACAAATACTCCAACTATCAGGTCCATATGGGAATCTTATTTCTTTATAATGTGCACAATCCCAATGGCTCAACTCTCTGCCACTAGTCATGCAATCACCACCATAAATGCAGGAATCAAAGATAGGAAATGGATGCATTTGATGCTGGTGAGAAGGGGGTGGTGCTCTCATCAAATCCCCATGGATGATGGTGGGAGCCTCCTGCTCCTTACTTGGCACCACAAGAAAGAATCCCTTGACACAATTATCATTCTCATGTGTTGTAGTTGTAGTAAAACGTGTATAAGATGGAAAGTCATGAACCAAATTGAAACTTCAGTAATACTCATCCACCAGGAAAGTGGGTGAATCCTTCACTCCTTTGATTGGTTCATAAGTTGTACCATCTTGTGCCTCCTCCAAAATTAGACATATTTCACCAAGATGCATCTCCAAATGTCTCTGAAAAAGTGCAAGTGCTTGGTCTCCATTTTGTTTTCTCTCAAATACTCCAGGAACATGCAAATCACAATGCACCTTCTATGCATATGTATTAGAGGTATATGATGGCTGAAAAACATATCTTTGTGGCTACCCACAAGGTAGGATAATATCAATAAATACAAAAGTCTTATCATAGAAGCAAAAGTATTTTTTCCTTGATGAATCTCCATCTTGGCTATGTATTCATCCACCTAATCCATGGATGAATAAAATATTTGGATTGCTAATTTATGTGGAATGTAATCATACACCTTATTCATAGCCAAGTATTCTTTCTATATAGGTAGCTCTTGAGGCCTCTCCTTTAATGCATGCATGCCAAACAACTCCCTATAGATACAGGGAAGACTTGCGCATCCTTGGACCTCCATCTCAATGATGTACTTATCTATACAATCCATGGACAAATAAGTACCTTTACTTGCATATATGAATGGTATGTCTTCTTGAATGTATTTCTGCAACAAGTCAAATGTTTGGCCAAGTTATTCTATGGAATCTCCTTTCACCAACACTTGTGAATCAGAATTTTCCTCTTGTTTGTCTTCCACATGAGGTTCCTTCATCACCTCCACTATGTCATCTGCCATGTGCAAATCACCATCTTCTATGTAGGATAGGGTGTGTGATGAACTCAAATCCTTTCTAAGTTGATTATTCTTCATTATTGATTCTAGAATGACCCTCTGTGTGCTCTTCAATGAATTATTGGTGATCTCTAACTTACTAGAGAGCCTTTCTGATTCTTCTTCTTCCTTTTAGAATGCACTATCGTACATTTCAGCCACCATGAGGAGATGTTCTATATCATATATTAAGTTCATATAGTTTTCCTTCATCTTGACCATGCCTTCTTTCAGTGCTATGAACTCTTCTAGAAATGCATCTCCTTCCAACTCTCCTACAGAAGCTTTCCAACAACATCTGGTCACCAAGGCATTGGTGTCAACAAAGTTGTTCATGGATGATGTAAGATTATCTCTATCCTCCTTTAGTGATCCACTAAAAATAAGATCATCCACCAAGGTTTCTCCTTCCCATGGATGACACATAAGATAATCTTGATTGTGGCATGGATCCACAGCACAGATCTCATTTTCAACATACCGACCATCTTTACAATATGTTACAAAATCACTTCCATGATATGAAGTGGAGGGTATCTATGAAGGTTGGAATGAAATGTGATCTTTGAAAAAATCAGAAAGCACTTCATGCCTTGGAATTTAATCCTCATCATCTTCCTGTAAGGACCCTATGGTGTCCTTCTCTTCCACTAAATTCTCAGGTTCACACCCGAATGGTGTGGCCTTGTCTTCCTTTTAATTATGTGGCTCAAGAGGTGACTGTAAATGTGATTTGTAATATTCTTTTGGATCTGTTCCAAAATATGTGTCACCATCCTCACATGAACCAACATTTTTAGCAGTGATCCGTAGATCACCCACAAAGAATCTAGAAGTGCATCTATCTTCAATTTCTCCTCCCATGCAGTCACCTTGTAGTGACTTGCACCCCAACTTAGGAATCTATTTTTCCTCTTGATCACTTGAAGAACTAAGTGAATCATGGTCCTTTTCCATGATTTAGAATGACTTTGGGGCAACCTCCTCCTCTGATGTGGCTGCCACTTCATCGTGATGCAAGGGAATACAAAAATATGAACCGTGTTCATCCCTTTGCATCATATTTTTCTCTTCATGTGGTGGAGCTATTCTAGCTTGATCTTCCATCAAATATTTTGGTTCACATCCAACTAATGTATGCTTGTCTTCTGCTTCATTGTAAATCCCAAATGGTGATTTCATATCTGATCTATATTTCTTTTGTATATGATCCAAAATATGTCTTACCACCATTGAGAACATCATTCTCCTTGCATTGGATAATAAAATAGGAATCCAATTTTGCATCTACTTTAGTTCCCTTTGGTTCTACTAGCCCCACTTCTTGGCACACATTATCAATCATATGTGCAATCATTGCTTCATTTTCTTTGTAGTAGGGGTCATTGAACAAATTCTTCATATCAAGGTACCAGTAATGTCGGAAAGGTAATACATCCCTTATCTCTTCTTTTAAAGCATAGTATTCCATGAAATATTGGAAGGATTCCTTAGAGTCCTTTCCATAGAATATTTTACCAACAACACTTGCATATTTCTGCCATATGACTTCATCATATTCTAGAAGAAAGAAGTCACTAACATCATCCCTACTGAATCTACATGAGGTACTACATGAGGGCTCTTCATAGTCTTCTTCTTGATACTGCTCAAGGTCTTCTTTGATCACTGGTAGGAGCCTCATGGATGCCACTTGATTTAGTGATTTGCAATCTTATTCAACAAAGAGCATTCTTTCCATAGGATGAGAGAAGGAAAGAGCTCTGATACCACTATAATATCCCTGATCTGAAAACATATCAGAATATTATCTCTACTGCTGTTATGAATTAAAATATGCAATAAAATTTTAATAGAATTCTGATCACTTCTTTATGCGGAGGAATTATGGGCACTACTAATAGAAATGGGAATGGTAGAGGGATAAGGGAATAGACCAAGACAATTTAGGATATATATAGTTCATTCCCTAATAACATGTATGTTGGGTACCATTTAGGGTTTGAAATCAGCTCCGTTGAAGTCTACTTCCACGCTTCTGGATTTCCCAACCGTGCAAAATAGGAAGAACTGTCACATCCATTCTACCAGTGGATAAGGAAGCTGATGTAGATCTTAAATAAGGTTATTATATAGTATATAAAGGTATTTTCAGGTTTAGAACAAATCAGAGGCAAGAAAAATGATTCTTCAAGTTGTAAAGGTGAGACTAGCTCATAGGGCATCTCACTAGCTCCATCTTCAGGCTTTCCCAAACAAGGTAAGGGGGTCAAAAATTCCATATTTTGGACTTGGGAGACTTACATATTCCTTTTAATGACCCATTAGAATAATAATGGTGGTATTTGGAGACTTATAGGTCGAATTATGAAAGTTATGGTAATACTAGTCACTTATCAATGCAAATCTAGACTAGGTTGGCTCAAACAAGTAAATATCCACCATACTGATTCAGATTGCAATAAAATTTATAGACACTATTTATAACATCATATTACATCCAAATATGTCAAAATTACCCTCAGTAATGATCTATAATGCTCTCTTTAACAATATGCATCATTATAGTGTAATTTAGAGGCAAAAATCAAAGGAGGACTTGGAGGTTCGAACCCTCAAGTGCTAGAAACTCACGGAACTATTAATTACAGCTGATACATAGTCATAAATAGATGTAAGATTCTATAAATTACTGAATCAAATCTAGGTGTCTGCTCCTTAGCTTCAGTATGTCCGACAATGAAAATGGGAAGAAGAGGGGGAGAGAGCTACAGGGGACTTGGGGCGCATCACCCAAGAGAACTGAGGCTCATCACCCAGTGTTGAATATTAGATTAAATCAAGAACAAAACATACATAAAACACACTAAGAAATGGAGTTGGAAGCACCGTTAAATAAACCTTGAGTGACTTGGGTGACTTGTTGAGCAAGTTTCCAATTGCTAAACCCTAACCCTAATCATCAATTCTCCCTCCTAGAGGAAAATAACATGTATGAATCATGAGAGATGTTTCCCTATCAATAAAATTTCATCCAAATCAGAAATTGCACCCTCCTTAGGCCCAAAGTTGCTTGCTTTTTCTTATGTCATCTTTTCTGCACTTTTTGCTTTTGTAACCGATCCTGTAAATGGAAACGACTCCCTCCTTAGGCCCAGAGTTGCTTTCTTTTGCTTATGACAGATTTTCTGCACTTTCTTCTTTTTCCAGTGCCTTTGACAGTTTCTAATTATCATCCTAGGCAAGTTGGATTTCCCCAATGTTCCCTCCTAACATGGAAACTTATTTACACATATTTATTTGCACATTAATTAATAATGACAAAAATCAAACTAAGTACAATACTCCTAAATAATAATTTAACAAAATTCCCTAGGTTGATTAATTAATGTCATTTTTAATCCCCCATGTGTTTGGAAAGGTAAACACATTCAAGGTCCCTTCAAGGGAGGGACATGACAGATGTTGCAAGGAATTTCTATTCTCAGGAGGAATTCTAGCCCAAACCTTTGATCAAAAAACCCTGAAATGAGAAACATTGGGCTTGTGACCACT
>LPNX010827809.1:274227-409191 GCA_001517045.1 Pseudotsuga menziesii | reverse complement strand
TGACTATAAATAGACTGGATGGACTCCCGATTTAGACATGACTCCTGATTTAGACATATGACCAAATTTGTACAAGGGAGGATTAATAATCCTAACACTCCAAGCCTCAAATGGGTTTTTCTCTTCCAATGATTTTTGTGGAGCTCTGTTCTGAAAATATGCAACACAATTGATAGCTTCAGCCCATATCTTAGGAGACAAATCCTTATTCTCCATCATGCTCTATTCTTGCGCTCGACAACATCATTTTGTTGTGTGGTGTAGGACACAGAATGCTGCATATGAATGCCACTTTCATGACATAGTTATTTTAAGTTCTTGTTGACATACTCCTTGACATTATCATTCCTAAGAACCTTGATTTTATTCCCACTCAATTTTTCTACCAAATCCTTGAACACTTTGAAAGTCTCAAAAACTTCATATTTTTGCTTGAGAAAATACACCAACAGTACCTTGAGAAATCATCTAGGAAATTCAACACATACCTTGAATTCCCATATGAAGGTTTGGGAAGAGGCCCTATAATATATGAATGGATAATATCAAGCACTTGGACAGCCCTCCTTGCCTTTCCTTTGTCATATTTTTGCTCAACATGTTTCCTCACTATGCAACCCTTGCACGTGCCTTTGGAAAACTTGATACTCTGAAGCCCTTCAATCATGTTTTCTTTGGTTTGTGCTTGAAGATACCTATAGTTGAGGTGTCCAAACTTATCATGCCATATTTTTCTGGTCTCATTGGCATGTGACAAGAGCGCATTCCCTTGGGAGTAAGAAAGGAAGTGAGATAACTTATACATTCTCAAATCATGGTAAGCAAAACCCACTGCAACAACTTGGCCTGTGGAAATTTATAAAATATCCACATCATTTTAAGTAAATTTTACTCTCTTGGCTATACCTATGTATGTCATTTGATATACAGAGGGTAGTTTCGTTGCAATATTAGGCACATAAAACACATTGTTGAACTACCCATTGTCTAGACCAATCCTTCCAATCACTTTGGTTGGGATATCAGAGTCATCACCCATGAGGATGGATGGAACACTATAAGGATGTAGGGCCGAGAAGGAGTCTTGTATGGAATCCATGTGCCTTTAGGAACCTTAATCTATGATTAAGGAAGAAGATACTGAAGATACAACAACCAAAGCATGGAATCTATCCTTGTTCTCTGAGCTTGAACCTCCCTCTTTCTTCCTTGCGCCTTTTGGAAGGGGAATGATGTTATTATCAAGGAGTTTCACCATCTTGTCAATGGTTTTCTTCATGCATGCACTCTCTGGAATCCAACCCTTGTGAAAATGAGTGCATTTTTCCTTCTCTTGCTTCTTCTTCTCTTTGTCCTTGCTAATATTCGAACCCCCATCTGAATATTTGGGCTTCTCCTGCTTGTTCTTCTCTTGTTGCTTTGAATATTTATATTTATTCTTGCCTTTGTCTTGATTCAAAACACATCCATCAAGGGATCGATCCTTGTTGTATTTGATGGTGTCCATTTGTGCACACCAATTTGTCTTATTCCTAATTCAAAGACTCCATGAAGTCTCCCAGTGAAGGCATTCTCCAATTTCGAACCGTTAGCTTTCCTGAGTCGAATGTGGAGACAAACACTGAATACTTAGGGCCTAGCTTCAAAATAATGTACAAGATCAATTGCTCCTCTTTCTTCTTGATGCCACACTATTTCAGCTGAAGTACCAAGAATTTGAACTTTGTGAAGAAACTTGGGATCGTCTCAAAGTGAGTTGGACTCAATGAAACCAACTCATTTTCGAGTTGGTGTTCTCTCATATAATCAGTATTCCCAAAAAACGACTTGAGATTGAGCCAGAATTCATTGGGTGTAGTAATAATATCTACATGGAAGAGATGAACCCTCAAAATACTGAGACAAAGCATCATGTATGCCTCATCCAACCTGTTGAAGTACTTTGAATTTTCCACAACAGAGTTGGGGTCATTCTAAGTCCCCATGTTGACTTTGTAGAGGAATTTTGACCTTATATGGATCACCATTTCGGCATTCCACTCAAAATAATTGAATGGGGTAAGAAAAAACATGACTTTGCTCCATTTATGCTTGCACACTGAGTGACAAAGACACTGGAACTACATGTGATGCAAACACTCAATTTTTTCTAGAGGAGGCCCTAGATTGCAACTCAAACTCTCTGAATTCGAATTGCATCTCTAAAAATATATGATACCATGTGAAAATATTATTCACAACAAGATCTAGGAGCTAAGGGAATCCTCACAACTCAAGAAATTCACAAACTATACAGAAAACAGTGAAAAGAGCAAAATTAACACATAGGAATAGTGCCAATAACTGAAGCTTCTATTACTATCCAACATGTAAATATGTTTGGAACATATTTATAATACAATAGGATAAAATAGTTATCCCTTGGAGGAAAATTGGATGCATACATGTGGTAGGCTTAGATTGGACCTCAAACCTCCCTAGGTTGACCAATGAGCTCCCAAACCACCTCAAACGGTCATGAATGGCAATGTGAACATGTCTGAAGCATGCTAGGACATAAATGAGGTTAGGATAGGTGTGTTGGAGTGCATGGGTGAGTATTAGTGTCTCTAGGTAGCAATAAATAATCCAAAGGAGCCAAAAACACCCAAATACCATCCATAGGCGCCTCTAGTCAACCAGTTTCCATGTTTTAAGGAGTGGAAGCGCACCAAGGACTAAATAGTAATAAATGAGGGAGAGCGTGTCTCCAAAATGGTCAAATGAGGGTGATTTGGTGCATTAATGAGTCCAAAACACCAAATACCTTGCTAGACCAACATAACCAAGGTTTGGACCATATGACATAAGTACAAAGCAAATGAAAGTGTGTCCTAGGTGTATGTGACCATGGTACAGCTAGGTGGTATGATGCTCTAACAATAACAAAAAACTAAAATAAAAATAAATTGATATTGCGAATTGAAGACACCTCTTCTCCATTGATGTCAAAGGGGGAGAAAGAGCATGAAGCATGTGATTCACACAAAAATGAAAGATAGCAGAAAAATACTGGTAGCAGGATGTGCAGATGAGTAAAGGCTCGAATTGGCTAGAACATATGGGGAGTACGCACAAGGGGAGTATTATGAACAAAATAGAAGAAACACACAAATTCATTAGATGGTTCACATGTACAACTTCATGAGGTGTTGACATCAATGCCAGAGGGGGGGATTGTTAAACTTTGGTTGCCATTGATGTCAATTGATGCCAAAGAGGATTCAGTATCCTTGTGAAACTTTAAATAAGTATATGAAATATGGTTTGACGGAGTACATAAGGTACATGTTCAAGTCCTAATTCCACCTAGTCACGCTTCTTTAAGGTAAAGTTGAAAGATTTTCTTAGACAAAGTTCAGGAGTGCACAGAAGGTTTCAAAGCAAGAAATGGGTAGAAAAATATACAAGTCCCAGAAGTGCACAAGAATCACAAGTGATGGTACATCAAGGGCACAAGACCCCACACAAAGTAGTTCCAAAGTGCACAAGAACCATGATGCAAAGGATCTAGCATGTGCAACACCCATAAGGGATGACTCCTTCGTGGAATAGAACTTGACAAGTGGTAGAAGAATGAAGTAAGTGGAACGGTGAATCAAGGAAGAAGGGACACTAGAACCAACTTGTGGACATACCATCTGCACAATACAAGTATAAATAAGAAGCCAAGTTAGAGAGTTCAGACAATCTTTAAGATGCAAAAATGGTAGTACCCTAATTCAACAATCTTCTTTTTGGGGGGTATTAAGGGCTCGTTGAACCAGAACAACATGATATAATAGATATCCTAGCGTGCACAAGTAGAAGAACATAATTATTGATGGAGCATAGGATGATGTAGTATATTTTTGGCAGATGCACGAAGACATATCATAAGCACAACTAGCAATGCAGGAAGTGACTCTAGTTCATCTATTACATTTGTGCAAAAACATAGATGTAGCACAACAAAAGATGCATAGTGTTAGTTGAGTCTGCATGTGCATAGAATCCTATTTTCATATTGAACCAAAGCACAAGTTTCAGAAAGTTGTGAAACACAAAGTCAAATGTGAAATGTTGTTGTAGACAAGTGAAGTTCATGATACAGCTCAGTAAGTGCAATATCTCAATATATAGGAGGTGTGTGTGATGGAATGAACAACAAATAATATGAAGAGTGAGTGAATCACTAGAACAATGCATAAGTATTTTCTATAGACATATCAAGGTGGCAGTATGGGGAAAGGAGCAAGGGTTTGGTGTCTCCTTCCATTTGAAGCTGGTAAATCAAGGAATCGATGCTTCCTTTAGGTCATAGCCAAAAAAACCTAGGGGGTTAGTGCCTCCTTCTAGTTGGTTCTGGAGAACTTCAGAAGTTGGTGCTTCCATTAATGTAATAATTTTAATATAAGAGACCATTCCATGGTTTTCTCCCGTTTGGGTTTCCACATAAAAATATTTGTGTTTTGTGTACGATGCATGTGATGTTGAATGTTTTTATTTATGGTGAATGCATAGTTTAATGTTCCAATTCTAATTTATAAGAAGTAAAAATGGTTCATAACTACACTAATACTGATTCACACCCCCTCTCAGTATTAATAAGATTCCAACAAAGGGGACAAATTTATGATCAACTACTTTATCAACAAGCATATATGATAACATAAAAACATCAACTCGTGAATTCCTTGGTTAAATAACAATAGAATAACACATTTTGTGGGGAAAAACAATACTTGATTGAATCCAATGGAAGACAAATAATCAATATAGTATATCACCTAGGGAGAGAACTTACAATAAGTGTGATGCAACCTTCTTCATGGGAGGGTCCTTTCACCTTGATGTATGATCTATATCAATATTTAATGTAACTGGATATTAGTTTCCTATTATGTATGACCACTTCGAAGGGAAACCAAATAGAAAGAGAGTAATCCAACCATAAATGGATGAGTAGGGACACTGGATTCCTTACACTTTGATATCATCTGTCAAACATATTCTCTAATTTCCTCCTCCTTAATGCATAACCATGGATTTTGCAAATAATTAGAATTGAACCCATGATTCTGAACAAATTTTCATGTGAAAGATCCTAATTTAATCATGGGAACCCATGTGCTTGATGAGTTATCAAGAAAGGATAAATGATAGAGTTTTTATGAGAGGTAAGGCTCAAATTCATCTATACAAACCCACTACATCGTTTCAATAGTTCGTTGGTGATTTTTGAGTGAAATAGTAGTTGACTTTATTAATTTATAGGGGTCGCATGGATATTGAAATTCTTTCATCGTGATCAATTCCACTAATGGGAGATATGATATCACATAACCCTAGAAATGGTCAATTGAAGTTTTGAATTTACTTAGTGGTGCATAAATAACTAGTGAATGATGTCATGAGATGTATTATGTAAGTTATATGTGGATGGGTGATATTTCCATGTATGATCACTGAGTGTCACAAGTGAGATGAATTAGGGAGATAACATTACCCCCCTAATGTGTAAGGTTGGGATCATATCTTATAGATTAAAGACATAATGTGTTTCTAATGCAGATGATGTAATAGAAAATCCAGAGAGAGAGAGGATCACCCAAGAAGGGACAATGAAGGGTATTATATATAATCTCTTACAAACAAGGAAGAAATTCCCATTCTTATGAAACTATCAAAGTAAAATACAATATAAGATCACTTTGAGAGCATCTAGATTATAATAGATTTGAAAAATCAATGTTTCTTCCATTTAAATATATGTGGAAATATATGTGAAGGACAGTGGAGCCTAAGAGGGTAGAGAACTACAACAAAAGGAAGAACACTAGAATGTGGTCTTAGAAAATGTATGAGATACTTGGATAGAAGATCTTATTGAAGTCTTGACACAATGTTGAAAAGGATGATACATGTCCAGTATATTTGACTAGGTCTAAAACACTATAATGATTTAAGTATACACTTATCCACAACGCACTAGTGAGTTGAACTCAAAGAACTAGATAAAATATCAAGTCAAAGAGCAATGATAATGATGATAATCCTTGCCCAATCCGAGGCATCCCATAAATAAGATAAATGGTAACCAAGATACCAAGGATTTAAGAAAACAAAGTGAGATAATGTTTATATGGAAAGGATCATTGGAAACAAGGATTAATCAACATGAGCTATCGAAATACATGGGAAAATGTAATAGTTTGATGCTTTAATATGAGTAAGCGAGATGCATAATGATTAGGGGACTTAGGAATTATTTTAAATGGAGACTAAAGAAATAGGATGACGTGAAAAATTATGATTTCAAGAGTAATAAAAAATCAAGAGACTAGGAGGATAGTTCTAATTATAAATGAAAATTAGGACATGGACAAATGTAATAGGTTGATGCTTTGATATGAGTAATGGACAAATATAATAGGTTGATGCTTTAATATAAGTGAGATGGATAATGATTAGAATACTTAGGAATTGTTTTAAATGGAGCACAAAAAAATAGGATGACATGAGAAATTCTCATTTCAAGAGTAAAAAGAGACTTAGCTTAACTATAAATGAAAATTACATCCTAGGATAGTCATTGAAGATGGAATTGGATGTAGGAGTTAAGTTTTAAGGGTAATGGGTACTTGTGAAGGAGTATTGAGATGTGACAACTCCTAAACATCATAATGATTATGCCAACTAGAATTGAGTGAAAGGTAAACAACCACTAAGTTGGACAAGAATTGACTTGATCACAAGTGACTCGATGAAGGTTCTCCACTCAAGGAAATAAGGCATAGTAATATAAAGAGATAATGTGGATCATGTGAAATCAAAATAATGTTGTTTACCTCAGTTGTTTTTATATTTAATGTTTTCCAAATGTTTTTTTTTCATTTTACAAAGAATAAAAAAAATATAGATATTGGAAGCAAGGAGATACATGCCCAAATGCGACCAAGTAATTATGAATGGAGTAAACTACTTAACCGACCATTTGCACCGATCGGACGACCTGGCTCGCGTGAGCGGTCACATCCGACATTGCCGGTCATCCGATCGGTGCAAATGGTCGAGCAAATAGGTCAATCTATTATGAATTGCATGTGTGGAACTAATTTATCATATGGACAAAACAAAGTGTGGGGAACTATGGGTGGGTATCCTCGAAGGGATGATGTGGGGAACTATGGGTGGGTATCTTTGAAGGGATGATGATTATAAGTATAAAATGTAGTTTGTATTCAACACTTGAATGAAATGAGAGGTCAATGGCATAAGGAGAAGCACAATATGATAAACCAATAAGAAGAACTCAAGAGTTTGAGGGAACAGGTTATAACGGTTCATGAGAGAAAAGTATGAGGATTAAATGCTATTATGTAGTATACATGGAATCCTAATCCCAAAGGGGGAAGTAGTGGCATGATTTTTAAGATAGGGTGACCCATGAAGGTAGGGTACTACCACCATGTAAGCATAGAATTCAACTTGAGATATGAGAAAACTTTCTAAGGAGGGAAGAGCCTAGAGGAAAAATTGAAGAGTGTCAAATACGTTTAATGCAACATAGGAAAAGGGTTATATAAAGTCTAAATGCTACTTTGATTAAGTATACGTGAATGAGGTGTTGATGAACCTAGAAAAAATGGCTCATGAAATAAGACCATACACACATAGAAGAATTACCACAACATGAAAGCTATTTAGAATATAAATCCAAGGGTGCAAACAATGCAAACAAATGGATATGGTGAGCTCCTATAAGGGGAAAATAATATTTAGGTAAAATCAAACAAAATACGTCTAGGAATGAATTTTAAATTCCATTTGTTTATGTGAGTTACGAGTTGGGAATTGCTGACCTAAATATTCTATCGTAAATTGTAATAGATTGGACTGTTAAAATATGATTCGTGACTTCTAAGTTGGTCCTTTTGTCCTTCATATTTTTTCTCATTCCATTTAATTTTAGGCAATAATTGGCTCCTATAGTACCCTATTTGGGTTTATACTAGATCATGTAGGTTGTGAAGGAATATACACATGAAACCACATATTTGTTCTTTCAACAAATGTGCCATCATGAATCATAATAGCAGTTTGGTTGTGCAAGTATTCAATGAATTCTAATTCCACCATGCATCTGAATGGTTGGATGATGTCACAATAAATTTATGTATGGATATATATGTGACACCACGTGATGGCACCCTTTTTACAGGAAAACATGTGCAAATTAATGCAACAGAAGAAAGAGTAGTGGGATACTTTTGAGATTTTTGGTGTGTTCTTCCAGGGAATTTAGAAGCCTATAAAATGGAGAGAGAAATAACATGAGGGGATTAGGGGCAGTCTAGGTGATGGAAGTTCCTTAAGTGTATAGTAAATTAGTAGTGTGTGGGGTACTAAAGTACTTTTAGTGCTTGTTGATGTGGATGGGAGAAAGGATTATACAAAGGACAATCAATATGTGGAGTCTCATTGGTTACTTCATAATACAAGGGTACAATTGGAAATTCATCTATTTCACTTGTAATTCTAGGCCAAGATACCAATTCAAGGTGATGATACTCACCCATGATCACTGGTGAGGGTGGACATGATTGTAGAGGAAATTATAGAGCCATACTATTAATAAAAGACCTAGAATGTAGATGGGGTGATATGGATGGAGAAGAAATTTGAATTATCAACTAGGGTTGTGGCCTATATAGTAGTTAGGGTGGACGATTTCTTTGCCCTCCATCAAATATTTGGTAGTTACATAAGGTTGGTTGAGAGAATGATAGGAAGGACCTAGTATGCACATGCTTGGATATTTCTAGGGTTACTTTAGATGTAGTTGACCAAATGATATGAGTAGTGGGGAGGAGAGTTCATATTAAGCAAATTGATATGTGTCTTTTTCTTTGAGATGTCATCCATACAACTTCAATGTGCAATCAAAGTAGGATTAACAGGGGATTTACAGATTTTGTGGTGGGGAGAGGGTGCATCATGGTATTGGTGTAGCAGGAAGGGTATTCACTACCAACTTCTTTCCTACCTAGGAGGAGTAGATTGTCATACAATGGAGGGAGAGATAGAAACCTATGATTAACACTTATATATTATCATTGGATAACAATACAAGAGGTTCTAGGAACAAACAAGTTGGTATCCAAAGGTGATCTTTATACTCCAATTACTCACAATTTGATTGATCTTTGTTTCCAACTATATTTTTCAGATCATTGTTGATATGTATTTTCCAAAAGTGTTTTTAGCATATCCCTATATCATATTGATATTCCATCCCCATGTTCAAATCTAATCCAAGTTAACAAATTAGGGTTTTGCATTTTGCATGCTACATAGATATTGTATTGTGAATGGTAAAGAAAAATATAATGAGAAAGATAGAGGTGCATCTCTAATTTTTTCTAGTTGACTTGTTTAAGGATTTCCAAGGTAAATCTCTGTGTATTGTATGTTTGACATTGTTTAATCTTTTGCTTAAGAATCTATATGCATTATTTCACTTCAAAAGTTAAAAAATTACATGTGGTATCATATAGTATTAGTATTTTTAAGGGATTACTTTGTTACTAAGGGTTTGACTAATTTCATAGAGCAAGTTTATATTGGGTCTATGATAAAGATAGGTTTAGTGGGATATTTGCGACAGTGATTCATGCATCAAAATAGAGTTGAGAGTAGTTCTAGAATCAAGATTGATTAATTTAAGAGTCAAAGCTTTGAAGTATGGAATATCAAGATGGAATATATTCTTGTATATCAAGAGCAATGGGTTTCTATGGATCCAAGTGATAACCTACTTCTATGGAAAAAGAAAATTAGGAGAAGATGGAAAAAAAGGTAAGAAGTGTGACTCAACTTTTCCTATGAAATTCAATGTTGTTGAATGTTTTGGAGGAGAAAACACAAAGAAGTCATGGAATAAGTTAGGGATTTTGCATCAGTCAAACTCCTTGGTAAACAAGTTGATTCTTCAAAAGGAGCCATATCATTTTATGATATTGGATGGTAGCAACTCAATGATGGATCATATAAATGTTGTTAATACTCTAGTAAGTCAAATTGTCTGTATTGATATCAATATAGATGAATAAGAGAAGTTTCTTGCATTGTTATGTTGTTTTCCAAACAATTGGGATAATCTAACTATACTGAAATTGGTAGTACTAATTAATCCACATTAAAGTCTGAGGATATAGTGACATCCTTGTTATCAATGGAAATGAGTTGGAAAAATATGGATAATCAAAGCATGGATGTGATGTCCCAATTCTAGTGTACAGACCTGAACACTCTTCAATTCTGTAAATTATATTAAAATTTCTGAACTTGAATTAATTCACACAAAGCCTTTTCGAACTGGGAAAATCAGGGGTTTCTTCTGGGAAATTTTGCAAGCAAACGGAGTGGGAATTGGGAATAAACCAAATACATTAAAACATATAATTTACTCTTCCCTAACACATTTAGATATGATTCCATTTAGGGTTTAGAATCCGCTCCATCGAAACCTACTACCACGCTTCTGGGCAGTCAAACCGTGAAACAAGGAAGAGTAGTTCGGTCTGTTTCAACCAGGGGCTTATGGAAACTTTTAGAGGGTTGTTCTAGAATTAATATAACATAATAAAAAAATTTGGACAGTTTTCAGAATTTCTGGAAAGTTTTGAGTAGTTTTGGATGAATTTGGGTTTTTCCGACAATTTTGGCCTAGTAAAACCCTGCACCGTGGAGGATCCAAAAAGGTAGTACCTCCCTAAATAAAAATGGTTCTGTAGGTATGGATGGGAATATGGGTCTTTCAGTGATCCAAAGGAACTGATGGGGCTTATTTTGATTTAGTAAAACTCATTTTACATCAAATTTGGAAAGACTAGTCATTGAAAGCTAGCAATCTAGCTAGGGTCTAAATTTAAGCAGTTAATTCGTGTAAAATTAATTTATGAGATAAATATGAATTATAAAAGATATAAATAAAATCCCACTGAACATATAAAATCTCTTCAGACAGTCCCCCAACCTTGCCTATTTCTTACAGCCCTCAGATTCATCAATTTCCCCCCATACATTGATAAAATAAGGTTTTTTTGAGGAAAATGAAGACATAATTCCTTATGGACAGATATGTTTCGACCTAATATAGATAAATTACCGATTAATATGCTGCTATAGATCACAAATCATATACTAAACTGACAATTACAAGGAGACTCCAAAATAAGGGGCAGGAGGCCCATAACATGACAGACAAAAGGCGTTGAGAGCATAGGTGAAGCATGGGATTCATTGGAGCTTGAATTTAATGTGATGGAGGCTGAACATAGCTCTGATCATACCTCCATGTATGCAATCTAGTGCTCCATACCTGCAATAGAAGAGAAGAGGCTGGAAGGAGAGGGGATGGGAAGGCTGGGGCTCATCTCCCAGTAGTTTGAGGCACAACACTCAGAAGCAACGCTCACATAAGCATAAATCAGCATACACAACAACCAAACTCAATAATGGAGTTGGATTAATTCTTTTATAGAGTTAATGTTGACCTGTTCAGCAAGTTACTTGGCTTGGTGACCCGTCAGAATTGGTCACCCATGAGTGGACATACTTTCCTTTCTTTTCTTTGCTTTGCCTTTCCTTATTTTTCCTCTTTTTCTGACTTTCCTTTTGTTCTGAACTTTCCTACTTTTCATACTTTCCTGCTTTTCCTGTTTTATCTTGCTTTCTGGATTTATGCTACTTTTCCTGAAATATTCCTCTTTTCTCATTTTTGGCAAAATTTTTGGACTTTAGTGTTTACCTGACTTTTCAAGTTTATTTCCACATAATTTAATTGCATAATTAATTAAAGGATGAAATTAAATTAAATGCATGCCTCAAAATAATTATTAGCAAGATTTTTCCTAGGAATAATAATTAATGTCAATTTGAGCTCCTAGGAATTTCATCATGGTCAACACTTTTAATGTCCCAAAATATGGGGACATGACAGTTCTCCCCTCCCAAATCTGCTTGTCCTCAAGCAGAAGCACTTGAGAGTGCTGCAAATGTGTTCATCATGTAGGAGAACCGGAGCATGAATCCATTGTGCAAAAAGGTTGACTTGCTCCATCAAGCTAGCATGCAAACAACTTCTCCAAAGACAAAGAATTCCAGGTTCCCATTGCTTGCATGCACCCCCATGGATCTAAATACCATCCGACAAAATCTATTAAGCAAAAGAGTTCCTGGATCCCACTGTTCATGCTGCATCTCCCCAAACATTAGTAACAATAAAAAATCAGCATCATATGAAATGTTGGGAAAGATGAAAACATCATACCACCATATTGGAAAATAATCCTTTCCAATGCAAACCTGAAGCTTTGAGGGCCCCTCAATCAAGATATGCAAATCTCCAATGTAGGGATGAATCGAAGAAATACTATACATCCCCAAAGATTCCTCCAAAAATTGAGGCCACAATTCAACCAGTCTTTCCACTCAAACTAAAATGTTCTCTTGTGACCAATGCACACAAGGAACAAGTTTGTTATCCATGAAACTCAAGTGACAAGGGCGAGGATCCCATGTCCTAAAATGCTGCTCCAAAAGAGAGTAATTTGCATCAAAATCAATCATGTTCATGCTTCCCTCAAATAATGAGGTATCATGGTCTCTATGGAACTCAACAGGTGCTCCCCTCTTCATCTAATGGCTCAACTCTCTGCCATTGATCCAAGGGTGCAAAAATCCATCAATTGATCCACACATTGAAGGTAAGTGTATATATGATGTTTTTTTTTCAAAATTGGTTGCACACACATGCCTTTTCTACTACTTGCAAATCATAAAAAAATCAGCAATATTAAAAACAATTTTCTTGCAACAAGACATAAAACTTTTACCTTCCAGATTTTCCTCTTCAGTGATTCCTCTATCCAACCATCTAGTGAATGAATTGAAGATATTTCTTGACGATTTATATGATCTATAATCAGCCATATCTTCTGCAATAGGATCTATCTCCCATGGGGACAAATCATGATCCCCCTGTTGTACATGTGACACAAACCAGAAAAATTTCTTCACCCACTGTTCATTCCCCATTGGTGTTGCTAAATAGGACACGTGGGAAGGAACTATGAACCTTCTTTTCATCTTTGCAACCTTCAGTAATCAAACCATTATGGATACAAATTTTTCATTATTGGATGGCCCAAATTGGGTGCTCTCATCCCACTCTTCCATGGGAGAGTGACTGTCTTCAAGGAACATCTTAAGTTTCCTTGGAAAGAAATCAAGTGCTTGGTTCTCATCAAACTGTTTTGCACACTCTTCAAGCACATACCGAATAGAATGCTCCTCATGGTCCACCCACTCATGAGGTTCCTCCATGGAAATTTTTATGCGATTTACCCAAAAGGGATGACTCTCAGGAAATATTGAGGATTGAGTCAATTCTTGCCACTCTTGTTGAAATTGTTCTATCTTCATTTTTTATTCTAAGAGGGAACTTTGAGTGTATCTCAAAAAATCTTGGGTGGCCAACAAATCACCTTTGAGCTTGTAGTTCTCTTCTTCATATATGCAAATAATTTCTTGATCATGCAGTGATGCTTCCCATAATAACTCAACAAGCTCAAACATGTCATTTCTATCTGAAAGCAATTGTGAGAAATTACCTTTGATTGTGGACATTGCTTTTTGGATATTCTCCATGGCTTCAAAGGAAGATTGATCTTCCATTAAAGAAGCTTCCCAACACATTTTTGACATTGAAGCATGAGTGTCATTGGGAATTTTTAGGGCCTTTTGGATCTTCTATTCATCCATCTTCAATGACCCTACAAGAAGATGAGGTTCTTTTGGACATTCCTCCTCTTCATTTTCCATCACTGGATCAATTTCATGCAGTGCACTTGAGGTTTTGAAATCTGATCCATATGTTGTTGCTGCAATATATTCATATTTTAAGTCCTCAACAACATAATTTGGGCTGCAAATTAAGTGCTCATTCATCCTTGGTGCACCAGAAATATATTCTCTGAAAGTTTCATCCTTCATACTGTATTCATTTTTTACACCAAAATTTTGAACCTCATCACTAGGGGGCTCAACCATTCTAAAATTTTCATTGGAAGTGGCTGCCATATCAGATTTACAAAATGACACATAAAAATCAGAATGTACTAACTCACATGTTTCATGTTCTCCTCCTTATGTGGTGGAATTATGATGGCTTGTTCACCCACTGATTCCTCAGCTTCACACCCTAGCGCTGTGACCTTGATTTCTTCTTCTATATGTGGCTCTTGAGGTGACTCTAAATATGATTTGTAATCATATTTTGGATCTGATCCAAAATAGGTATATTCAGCCCTACATAAGCCCACATATTGAGCAGTGATCTAAAGATCACCCACCAAGAAGCTTGAAGTGCATTCCTCTTCAACTTCTCCTCCTATGCAACCACATTGTGGTGATTTGCACTTCACTTCATGGATATCTACCTCTTCCTCATTTCTATTCTCCTCCAAGAAACTTGAGACTTTTTCATATTTAGGGGTACTTGTGTCACAATATTCATAATCTCTATTTGAAGAAAGACCAAACAAACTCTTAAATCTTGAATATGCAGATGGCTTTGAGGAATCTTCACCTTTGGTTCCTTCTTCTTCTTCTTTTCTCAGAGAGGTGGAACAACTCGGTTCCTCTCTGGATGAATTAATAATATTGAAATAATGCTCATAATCATGGTTGGTCCATAATCCATACTTGAAATAAATATAATCTCCAAAAGAAAGGTTTGCACAAATATTCCTACCCAAAGCTAGATAGTCCTCGTAGCAGTGAGGCATGTTCTCACATGCTTCAATGATATCTGTCAAGTTTTTCTTAACCAATGGAGAATTAGATCTGATCTCTTCCCCATATGATTTGCAATAGTATTCATCATATTCATGTTTTAGTATGCCTCCATCAACATAGAGGATTTCTTCTTCTTCATATCTTCTACAATATTCTTCATACTACTCATCATAGTCATCCTCATAGTATGACATGGCTGCAAATTTCTTCAGTGAGAGATTTATTTCCACATGATGATCCAAGGAAAGAGATCCGATTCCACTGTGATGTCCCAAGTCTGGTGTACAAACCTGAACACTCTTCAATTCTGTAAATTATATTAAAATTTCTGAACTTGAATTAATTCACACAAAGCCTTTTCGAACTGGGCAATTCAGGGTTTTCTTCTGGGAAATTTTGCAGGAAAAAGGAGTCAGAAGTGGGTAGCAACCAAAGACATTCAGACATAGAATTTTCTCATCCCTAACACATTTAGATTTGATGCCATTTAGGGTTCAGAATCTACTCCGCGGAAACCTACTACCAAGCTTCTGGGCAGTCAAACCGTGAAACTAGGAAGATTAGTTCAGTCTATTTCAACTAGGGGCTTATGGAAACTTTCATAGGATTTTTCCAGAATTTCTAGAAATTTCTGAGTAGTTTTGGATGAATTTGGGTTTTTCTGGCAGTTTTGGCCTAGTGAAACCCTGCGCAGTGGAGGATCCAAAAAGGTAGTACATCCCAAAATAAAAATCATTCTGGAGGTATGGATTGGAATCTAGGTCTGTCAATGACCCATAGGAACTGACGAGGCTCAGTTTGAGTTAGCAGAACTCATTTTACATCAAATTTGGCAAGACTAGTCATTGAAAGCTAACAATCTAGCTAGGGTCTAAATTTAAGCAGTTAATTCATGTCAAGTTAATTTATGAGATACATATGAATTATAAAATATATAAATAAAATCCACTAAACATATAAAATCTCTTCAGACAGTCCCCCAACCTTGCATATTTCTCATAGCACTTAGATTCATCAATTTTCCCCCATACATTGATAAAATAAGGTTTTTTTAAGGAAACTGAAGAAAAAATTCTTTATGGACAGATATGTTTCGACCAGATATAGATAAATTAAAGAGTAATATCCTACTACATATCATAAATCATATACTAAACTTACCATTATAAGGAGACTCCAAAATAAGGGGCAGGAGGCCCAGAACATGACCGACAAAAGGGGCTGAGAGCATAGGTGAAGCATGGGATTCATTGGAGCTCGACCTGAATGTGATGGAGGCTGAAAATAGCTCTGATCATACTTCCATGGCTGAAATATAGCGCTCCATATCTGCAATAGAAGAGAAGAGGGTAGAAGGAGAGGGGATGGAAAGGTTGGGGCTCATCTCCCAATAGTCTGAGGTACAACACTCAGAAGCAATACTCACATAAGCATAAATCAGCATACACAACAACCAAAATCAATAATGGAGTAGGAATACTTCTTTTATATAATTAATGTTGACCTGTTGAGCAAGTTACTTGGCTTGGTGACATGTGAGAATAGGTCACCCATGAGTGGACATACTTTCCTTTCTTTTCTTTGCTTTGCCTTTCCTTATTTTTCCTCTTTTCCTAACTTTCCTTCTTTTCTGAACTTTCTTGCTTTTCATACTTTCATGTTTTTCCTCTTTTATCCTGGTTTCTGGATTTATGCTGTTTTTCCTAAAATATTCATCTTTTCTCATTTTTGGCAACATTTTTGGACTTTAGTGCTTACTTGACTTAGCAAGTTTATTTCCACATCATTTAATTGCATAATTAATAAAAGGATGAAATTAAATAAATACATGCCTCAAAATAATTATTAGCAAGATTTTTCCTAGGAATAATAATTAATGTCAATTTGAGCCCCTAGGAATTTCATTATGGTCAACACTTTTATGTCCCAAAATATGGGGAGATGACAATGGATGCCTTATTTGTGGGAGGTATTCTCCAAGACAAAAATAAAAATAAGTCTTCGAGTGGGAGATCTAAATCTAAAGGTAGATCTAATTCTCGATGAAAATATTTGAGGAAATGCTATAAATCTGGTAAAATTGGGCATTATAAAAAGGACTGCGGATCTAAAAATGTAGAGAAAGGGAAGGGATTTGATGATTCCCCATTTATAAATCTCAATAACTCAAATGAAGGAGGAGGAATGTGTACTTTAACTCTAGATGTACCCATTCAAATCATGGTGTATGGATACTTGAATCAAGTTCTTATTTTCATACGTCTCCTCACGTGGAATGGTTTTGTGAATATAAGAAGTACAATGGAGGTAATATTTTCTTAGGAGATGAATCAATTGCCAAAATCATAGAATGTGGAATATTTAAGTTGTTTCTCAAGGATGGAAGGACTATAACTCTCCCTACGGTTTTTCACATTCCAAAGTTGGTTAAAAACTTGATATTCATTAGTAAGCTGAGTGATGTAATGATAAAAAATATGTTTGGAAAATAAACATGTAAAATGGTTACAGGAGAAATGGTATGGATAAGGGGAGTCTGGAATGTCACTCTATACAATTTTATTGGAATCACTATCGCCAATGGATGTAACAATTATGGTGTTCCTAATGATGGAAATAAAGAAGACTTGACAACTATTGTCACTAGATAAAAGACAATTATATGGCACCAAATACTGGGACATATTGGAGAGAAGGGCCTTCAAGCATTACATGGTAAAGGTATGGTTGAAGGTATGCTTTATTTCACACTAGATTTTAATTTATGTGAACATTGCATATATGCCAAAAAAATCGGGTAAGATTCACACCTATTGCTACAAAAACAAAGACAATCCTAGAATTAATACATAGCGATGTGTTTGGACTTGTGGTTGTTACATCATTAGGTAAATCTATGTCTTATGTTTCATTTATAGATGATTTCTAAAGGAACACATGTGTTTATTTATTTGTAAAGAAATATGATCTCTTTGATGAATTTAAAGAGTTTAAGTCTCTTGTAGAGAATTAGGCAAAGAATAAAATAAAGTTTTTAAGGACATACAATGGTGAAGAGTTATAGAGAAATAAATTCAAGAAATTATATAAGAAGTGTAGAATAAAAAGGCATAATACTACTCCATTCACACCTCAATAGAATGCAGTTGTAGAATGAATGAGTAGAATATTAATGGAAAAGGCAAGGAGCATGCTCATTGGTGCAATGATAGAATATGAGTTCTAGATAGATATAGTGGATATTGCATGTAATTTGCTAAATCGATCACCCACATTATCATCAGTTGAAAAATATCCACATGAGGTATGTATTGGTAAGAAACCATTTTTTAAAATTCTAAAAAAAAATGGGTGTCACGTCCCCAACCCTTACTCGGCGGAGAGGAGGTGATAACATCTATCAACCTGGGAAATCTAAGCCCCCATGAACATAATACATATATAAAAATGCATTGAACTTAAAGCATATAAATACACAGATGCATAATAAAACGTTCATGATATATACAATGGAATCAAATCATTCATTCAACATGTTCATGATAATTTCATAATAATTCCTAAGCAAATATAGTTGCAGAACTTAAATAAACAAGAATACTTATATTTGGAGAATCTCATCCCACAACCAACTATGTCGCTGCAACATTCCATCCAACCATAGGTCAGCACGCTCTTTAATCTCTCAGTAACACTGCCACCCTCGAGCTGGGCATGATTCTCCCCAAGGAATAAGGAACACTAGCAGAATTTCCCCATAGCCAAGGATACAATCAAACCCAGTCAAGCCAAAATAGTTAAGTTTATCATACTTACACAGGAAATGGTTTACACTTATCCAAATTCACATGAGACACAACCAAGCCAACAAATGGGTTTATCAGGCTACCAGCCAAGCCATCCTTCCAGTTGGGTTTATTAGGTTTCCAAGGAGGTGGAAAGACTGACTGCTAAGCTAGTGAGCTCAAACCCAGAGCTATGAACACCCACACTTGATCTATCCTGTTTTCTAAACAATTACACACCCAACACAAGGAATCATTCCCTTCTCTGCTACACAGTCCCTCAGGCCATGTCTTCCCTTCCAATGCTATTCAGGGCATGCAAAGAAGAAAACCAGCCTTCTAGATTGGTCTGTGAGGTTCTTTCACACACTAGGTTTATCAAGCAAGTCTAGACTCCATTTCCATTCCTTTTCTCAATGTAGATGCCAAAGAAAGGATGTACATATATTTATCTCAATACCAAAATTAACAAAACATAGCAGATGTCAGGGATTACATACACATAGTAATCAATAATTTCTGAACATTGCAGGAGCCAAACTGACTGCTGCAAAAATACCCAAATGAAAAATGCTTGCTATTTATTCAAATCAAAAGACACGAATTCAGATTCAGGGTGATCATGTTCAGGAAAACAACTAGCAGACAGGAGAAAACGTGAGAGAGAACAATCCACACAGGAAAACCAAAAACGTGAAGGATTTAGATCGTCAGACAAGATAAATTTGTGAAAGGTTCAGACTCAGAATCGGTTTTGCTTGCTTGTTGTTGTGTGAATTCCCAATTGGGTTTCCAAAAACGTTTTTCCCTTCCAAAATCATGAGGGAAGCTGAAACATTGTCGCATGAGGGAAAGGTGGTTGTGTTTGGTTTTTTTTTCTTGCTCAAGAAAAATTAAAAACGTTTTTCCAGAAATGGTGCTCTTCCCATTTCAAATTTCTTCCCACTCTTCCAATCCCCCACTCCCTTATCCCTAGGAAAAATCATGCCCCCATCTCATTTAGTTGCGTTGACATAGCCGACTATGGGTTTTTAATTAAAATTGCAAATTTAACATGATGTCCAACTGTTTAATGTTTAGCTAGCATAAAATACCATCGGCTCAACCATAATTGTCGAAACATAAACACTAAATCAATGGTGGGGATTTTTCCTAGCTCCACACCATGATTATTTACATCATTTATTTAAATGCAAACGGGGTCAAAACTGGGGTGTTACAATGGGTGTGGTTCCTATGTACATGTTCCAAAAAAAAACATGAGTAAGTTGGATAATAAAGATGGAAAATGTGTCTTTATTGGTTATAAATATGGTGTGAACTGTTTTAAACTTTGAAACCCAATACCTAATAAGATTATTTATAGTCGAGATGCTAATTTTAGAGAGGTTAATGATGTTCTTAAATAGGAATTCCTTCCAAAGGAAAAGGAACCAAAGAAAATAGAGTTTGAGTTGAAGGGTGAATAATCTGACTCAATAGAAGAAGATGAATAAGAATAAAAAGAACCCCACACTCCAATTATGAGGAGATCATATCAAGAAATAAGGTAACCAGAAAGGTATTCCCCACTTGATTTTCATTTTTGTTTTGATTTATCTATTATTGATGATGATCCTAGAATTGTTAAGGAAGTAGTGGATTTAGAGGATAGTAAAATATAGAATAAGGTCATCATTGGAGAAATGAATGCCTTGGATAAAAATGAATATTGAGATCTGGATAAGTTGTCAATTAGAAGAAAAAAATTTGGTATCAAATGGTTGTTTAATAAGAAGTTGAATGAAAAAGGTAAAGTGGATAAGTACAAATCCCTCTTAGTAGCAAAGTGAGATTCCCAAGTAAAGGGAATTGATTTTGGTGAAATATTTTTCTCTTGTTGCTAAATCAAATTTTATCAATTTCTTTATGTCTACTATTGCCACCTTTTTTGATCTTGAAGTATAGAAGATGGATGTGGGGATATTGAAGAAGAAATCTACATGAAACAACCAAAAGGTTTTGTAGTGAAGGGAAGGAAAGATATAGTATACACATTAAAGAAGTCCCTTTATGGTCTAAACAAATATCCTATGATAAGGTACCAAAATTACAACACATAAATACTTGTAGTTGGTTTTGTGAGAATCAAGGTTGATCATTATGTATATTCCCAAGCAAGTTGGTGACAACTTCATTAATATAGTGTTGTATGTCGATGACATGTTGCTAATTGGAAACAACATGGATTCCATCGAGGAGGTGAAATTGCAATTGTCGTCCATAAATTATCAAGATCCATATTCATTTAGTGTAAAGTTAGGTGTGGATCAGTGTCCCTGGACACAAGAAGAGAAATAAGACATGTCACATGTTCCCTATGAGAGTGTTGTTTGTAGTTTGATGTATGGATTGGTATGTACTAGATATGAAAGTTCTAATGCAATGGGATTTTTTAGTATATATATGCCAAAACCAAGGAAGGAGCATGGGATAAATGTAAACAGGGTCTTCAGGTATTTGTGTGGCACCACAATTTATGCAACCTATTATCAAGGAAGACTTGGACTAGAAAAAGTGATAAATGTACAAGGCTTAATAGATGTATATTGGTATAGATATATTTATCACAAAATATATAAAAGTGTTTAACCTATTTGGAGGAGATATCTATTGGATGATCAAGATATAGGTCATAGTTTTACTCTCAACTACAAAAGTTGAATACATGGAAGCCACCCATACAATTAAAAAAGTTATTATGGTTGCAAATTTTATGTAAAAGTGTAATATTTGTAGCAAAGAACCCTACTTATCCTTTTAAAGCAATTTATATTGATGTACAATATCACTTTGTGAGAGATATGATTGAAGATAAGAAGGTGTTGTTGGAGAAGGTTGTCATCTTAAAGAATGTTGCAGACTCATTGATGAAGTATCTTAGTCTTGATAAGTTCTCTTGGTGTGAATAATTTATGGAAATTATTTCCCTAAACGTGTGTCCTTATCAATACATGACCCATAGTTTTTCAAATAAAACAATAAGCGGGATAATGTTGGGTATGTGTTATATTCTTTTGTGACGCCCTTTGATCCCTTTCGACAAATTCCTTATTTTTCTATTTGTTAAGTGTGCCACTAGAAGGTGGGGCGGAGAGCACACCTAGCCCCCATGTAAGGGATTTGAAGAACCCTTTATGAAGAGGATACCTATGAGGGGCATTAGACTTGATGTAGCGAGGTTCGGGGAATCACCATATTTTTTTGGGAGAGTTGATATTTTGGAAAATGTGTAATGTAGTTTTAGTTAAGGGTTTTGCTTTGTAATCTAATACAGGTCAATAGATTATGGTTTTAGATGCTACAAAATACCTAAATATTTTATTGTGAATGGTTAAGAAAAATATATTGAGAAAAACAAAGGAATGTCTCCAATTTTTGTTTGTTTTCCCATTTAAGGGTTTCCAAGTTAAATCTCTATGTACTATTGCATTGTTTAATATTTATTTTACCTAAGAATTTGTATGCATTGTTTCACTTCATAGGTTTAAAACTTACAAATAATTTATGGAAGAAATGAAATTCCCAAACTTAACTTCGCAAAAAGTCCAAATGCTACTATAATTCTAAATCTTGAAGGGGTTGCAATCCATTTACACCATATAAAAATAATAGGAATGACAAGAAAATATGAAGAGTAAGGAGCACCTACCCAGGTTTTCAATGCATCTTAGAGGTCACATCCATTCCAATCATGTATAAAACCTTTCACCTATTGAATCATGTCCCACATTCTATGCATATATGTACAAGAAATAAATAAGTGAGAGATGGTTTCATTATATTCTCTACATAAGGGACATCTATCAATACCTTGATATATATTTTTACAGAGGAAGTTGTTATAGGCCAAAATGGCACTCCTTCGTCTGTGATGACATTTACATGTTTGGTCACATGATGGCATTTGATGAAGACACTTGATAGAATCTATTGTCAGTCACCCAAAGGATACTTGTGGATGGAAGGGCCATATCTAGAGTAGGGTATTTATTAAGGATTATAATAATATACTTAAGCATAGTATTCTAGGCGATAATTTTGGATTGAAAATAACATATATATATATATATATATATAGGTAGGCGAATATTAAATATGAAACATACAATTTACACTGAAACTTGTAAATTTTGGCGAATATTATGATAAAAAAAAACATATTTTATATAAATATAGGCGATATTAGAGACTAAAAATGACCAAATAATGAATTTATTTTTTGAAAAAAACCCAAAAACGAGCCAATTGGTGAAATTTCGCCCCTAAAGTTTTCCCTGATTCCAATGGAAAATTGTTACCATCGACCAGTTAGATTTGTTTTTCCAAATACAAATTCTAATTATACAAACAATCTTCCACTCCTAGCCTCTTTGGCTCCACAGTATTACAACATTGGAGTAGGACTTTTTAAATATTCTTCACTTATGGGAGTCTTTATGTTGAAAAATGCTCCTCCTCCTTCGTAGGTTGCATCTGTGAACATGATCTTGACGAGTCATGACAAATTGATTAAAGGAAAATGAATTGTCGATTCGATACCTTTGGGTCCTAAAACTATTTACCATAATAGTCACTCTGCCTCTGATGACCCCAGTATTAATGATCACCTTGTGGTGGCATAAGACCCCTACCTTATGCCATATTGGTTAGATTCCCCCTATCCATATCTAGATTATATTTTATAACCCCTTTCATCGGATGAATCTATTATGGAATTTATGTATTTAGATGAGATTCCTTGGAAAGATCATCACCATCGATCTTCTTTCCTTCCCCATTAACAATTGGTAGAAGACCATTTTGAGTCATTGGTTTCATCTGATATTGTAACTACTCCTCAATCACCTATACTCATTGAAAATGTTGATTCTGAAGGTAATTTGATTAATATTACTAATACCACTCTGGTTGATATATTAGTGAAACCTAAAGTTGTTGAACACATCCATTTGAGAAAGAATTGTTCTTCTCCAGATGTTGAAACTTACAAGGCCCTTTTTAGAGAATTTCAAGATGTTTTCGCTTGGACATATGAATATATTCTAGGGATTGATCCATCGATCGTCATTCATGATATTGATACATACCCTAACACCAAGTTGATCCGCCAAAGACTATGTCAAGTACATCCATGGTAAGTAGCGTCCATTAAGGAGGAAGTTAAAAAAATTCTTAGGGTTGGGTTCATTTATCCCGTGTCGCTCACGGAATGGGTTTCTAACATTGTTCTTGTTACCATAAAATAGGGTACAATTAGGGTTTGTATCAAATTCAGAGACCTTAATAGGGATTTTCCAAAAGAAAACTACCTTACTTCGTACATCTATCAAATCATTGATAAATGTGCTGGAAGTGTAATCTTTTCATTTATGGATGGTTTTTTCTGTCTACAATCAGATAGAGATACTCCCTTCTGATCAACATAAGATGAATTTCATTTTCCCATGGGGGAACTTCACCTACATTAAGTTTCCTTTTGGTCTTAAAAATGTTGGTGCTACATTCCAATGCGCCATGTCTTATGCTTTCCACAACATTAAACATATTTTGGAACCATATCCCACTAATATACCTGCTCATTCACAATATCAAGAACACCATGTTGACCATCTAAGAGCCATTTTTATTAGATACTGCCATTACAGCATCCGGTTAAATCCACACAAATGTGCTTTTTATGTTGAGACGAGATGATTGCTTGGATTAATTATTTCCAAGGATGGAATCCATATAGATCCTCTGAAGATTGAGGCTATTTTGGCCCTACCACCGCCTGCCAATATCACAAAACCTCAAAGTTTGCAAGGGAAGGAAATTTTTTTGCATCATTTTGTACACGACTATGGTGAAAAAACACATGGTTTCATGTGTTTGCTTAAAATATATACACCCTTTGTTTGGGACAATATTGTGCAACATGCATTCAATACTCTCAAACATGCTATTACATATGTGCCTATGTTGCAACCAACTAATTATACTAAGGATTATTCCTTGTATCTGGTTACATATTTAACTATCATCTGCATGGTATGAGTTCAAACTAATGATATCAACCATGAACATGTGATTTATTACCTGAGTAAGAGTCTTCTTGACTTTGAAACATGTTACTCACATGTTGAGAAGTTAGCTCTAGCTATGGTCATCGCAGTCCGAAAGTTTTGTCACTACATTCTGCTCCACACAACCACCGTGTATGCAAATTCTAACCCCATGTATTACATCTTGACTCATCAAGTGCTTGGGATAAAATATTCTCATTGTATTGTTACTCCCCATGAGTTCGAATTAGAATTTTCCAAATCCATTTCCAAGAAGTCATTAGTATTCTCCGATATAATGTGTCATCTTCCCCATATTACTGAGGAAACACAATGCTTTGATTCATTTCCCATTGAATCCTTGTTCCTCATTCGTACTTTTGACCCTTGGTATGGAGATTTGATTTTATATCTCCAAACTCAACTCTTTAAGCCAAATGCAACCCATGACGAATGTCATCATATTCATCATCACACCTAGTACTATCTTATCGTCAATGATACATTGTATCTTCATGGCATTGATTCAATTTTGTGGTGTTGCTTAATTCATGATGAGGCTGAAACAGTGTTGAATGATTTCCACTCTAGAGCTTGTGGCAGTCATCTTTCTGGGATGGAAACTACCCAAAAAATACTACGTGTTAGGTACTTTTGGATCTCAATCTTCAAAGATTGTATGGAATCTATAAAAAAATGCCCACTCTGTCAACTTTTTTGATAAAAAAAAGTGCACCCACCTAGATCCACTTCATCCCATCATTGTTGTAGGTCCCTATGCAAAATGGGGAATTGATTTATTGCATTGTAATCCTACTTCAGCTAGGGGGAATGGTTACATTATTGTAGTTGTCGATTATTTCACAAAATGGGATGAGACTATGCCTACATATGTTGATGATGTAAAAATTGTTGCACTTTTTCTCTTTAATCACACTATCGCTATGTTCGGATTCCCACAAGCCATCATGACTGATCACAATTCTCACTTTCAAAACCAAATGATATCGGATTTAAGTGACATACTAGGTTTTGGTCACAAGGGCTCAACATCCTAATACCCCTAGGCCAATGGCTAGGTTGAAGCCATCAACAAAGTGTTGAAAACTATGCTTCAACATAGGATAGGATGAACTAAGACCAGTCATAATTTGTAATTATTTTTTGCATTATGGGCTTATAGGACCACTGTCAAAACATCCACTGGTTTTACACCATTTCAACTGGTGTACGAGTTGGAGGATACTCTTCCTATAGAGTGTGAGATCCCTTCTCTAAATATTGTTGTGGAACATATACCCAATACTACTATAGAGAAAGAACGTTTCTTGTATTTGAACAAATTCGATGAAACTCGTTGAGATGCAACCTTAGCTAATGAGGTGCACAAGCGACAGATTAAATCTCAATATGAATGATCCGTTCAACCTCGCCTCTTCAATGAAGGTGATTTCATCTTGACATATGATAAAAAACACGATAGTTGGGAGGTGAAAAATTAGAATCCATGTGGCATGGGCCTTACATTGTGAACCATATTTTAGAGAAAGGATCCTATGAAATTATAGATTATGTTAGGATACCCCTAGGTGAGCCCCCAAATGGGATTTACCTTAAAAGGTACTATTATCATGAGACCTGTAGTTTCCCCTATGAGATGGATCCAAGATGGATGGTAGAGGGATGGGAAACCAAAGAGGTGAACCAATATAGCATCAACTCCAAAATGGATGGTTTTCATGTGAATCGAGGTAATCTTCACTTGATGTTGTTTTAGCTCAAGATAACAATGAGGGAGACCTAGATCTACTCCTGACAAAAGAGATCAAACCAAGACACCTGATCAAATCAATGGAAGATGAAGTACATAAGGTGTAAGGTGAATTAAACCCTAGATCTATGAATGAAGTCACAAGATGTGTTATGGTTTGGATCAAGAAACTTATGAAGTGTGAAATTGATCCAAAGTTGAAATACAGGTGACTTATGAGTTTTACTATTAGATCCAGGATCAAGGTACCAACAAATGATGAAAATATCCACTGCCTTGGGAATTATGTCCAATTCAGGGAGGTTAAGGACAGGATTGGGGCTATATAGTACCAATGGATAGAGTTGATGAAAGCTATGACACTATCAAAGTACCCAATCCTCAGAGATAAGATCAAAACACAAGAAAAATTGGCCAAGTGAGGAGTTGCGCCAAGGTTGAGGGATTAGTGCCTTCAATTTTGGGCGCAATGGAGTCACCCAAGCATGATTTATAGGAGAACCCACTTAGGGTTTTACCCGATCTACAATACCCAGAAATGGTTTTCCAATTGATCAAGCAGTTTGATCCACACAATTTTCTGATTATTTTAACTTAGGGTTTTGACAGTAAAATTAAGATGCCAATGTATTGGAACTAAGAAAAGAAGAACTAGCCTATGGATATTACCTGGATAACCTTTTAGATTCCTTGATGATGAGGATCTATGCATTCTTGATCAATTTGAGAATATTTGGATGAGCATTCTATGCAAATCAATTTTCCCAAGGAAGCCAATGCGCCCTCCCTCCTGCACAACAAACGTCAACAATATCAAATTTGATGCATCAAGAGAAATGTACAAATCCTACAAAAGCAATGAGATGAAACCATATATCACAATGATACTAATGATAAACCCATGATACAAGCGATACCAAACAAGCAAGTTGAGGAAGCCCTGTAAAAATGCCCAAATCAAGTCGCCCTTTTGTAGACAAAGAAAAAGTTTCCACAAAATATAGATCTCACCACAAATACTCAAATTTTAGGATGTAATATTATTTCCAATCACCATTGAAGAACACCAGATTCAAAGGATACCCAATAATTTCCACAAAAGAGTTTTTCTATTATCAAGATTCCAAGAGCCAAAGACCCCTTTACAATGAGAAGCTCTCCCCTTTAAATAGGATGGAGAGATACCAAAATAATAACCACCTTTTAAATTGGCTAAGATTAAAATATCAAAATGTTCTAATCAACGGTTGATATGAGCTCAACATAAAGTACATGGATCAATATAATAATATAACACATCGATGGACAAAATCGCCCTAAGAGAGGGGATCCCACTCAATATGACAAAATAAACATGAATAAAGCTAATGGTGGGCCCAAGAGGTAGTGAATAACACCCCTAGTGTCTCCCCATGGCACAATATAAATAAAATATAACTCTAAGTGCAAAATAGTGCCTCTCTGGGAAAATCGTGCGCCTGCAAAAGCTCCAAAAAATCATAAAACATGACAAAGAGATGGGCGTAGGTCCTTGTAAGTGTTGAAACTACTAGAGAATGGGAGGAATACATCATAGTCATTATCAAAACTTATCCCATGCCATTTCCTTACCTTATTATCCCAAATCGAATTCTTCAATAGCCGGTTTTACCATTTTTAATTTGCCGTATGAATTGTGAACCTGCCCAAACCACCATTTGGATTGTCTGTGTTGTCCAAATGAGCCCACCAGTCTCTCTAGGAGGGGTGTATAATGGTAAAACCAAGTGGCTGGACCAACCCCTCCTCATACATCTCCCTAGGTGAACAAATTAAATCATCCTTCTACTCTGACGGGCCATTTAACATGGAAAAACTGCACCAGAATGGTATAATGAGTCAAATCACCACTGTAACTTCCCAAAACTGAAAACAAACCGTATCATTAGACTCGGGGAGCCCAAATACGTATAAGGTGTATACTCATACAACCTACAGATCTCTGTATGATCATGTACAATATCTAATATGCCCAGATAGATAAAATAATAATAATATGTAAATGATCAATAATATGACCCAGGATAACATCAATCTGCTACAAGTGTTTAGAGGTTAAGACATGCTCTACAAATCATTCAAGTAGAAATTATAACAAGAAGTAATCATTTCACTGGCGATCTACCAACCAAATATATAGAGTTTTGTTAATTATTAATTATGACTCGGACCAAACTTTCAATACCATACTCACTTCATAGTTGTAATCAATTTGCTAGTGAAGGATGAAGGCTAAACATCAAAAGGATAGGCTAAAGGGCGACTACCAACTTTACAATGTGACACTTTAGATATGGAAAGGGGATACTCACTCTAGCATATGCCAAACAAGCAATAACACGGGGGATGGCATTGTCTTACAAATGGGTAAGTTACGTCCAGAGGTTCTTATTCACCTTGACAAATGCTCACAGTCCAAATAAAATACAAGTGAGGCCATCAATCTTTAGACATAAATTTTAAGAACCATTGCTTTTTGGGCCTTCGAGTTTCCATATCCTTGATCCATGCATTTGTTACACGGATTTTTATTTGTTAAGGCTTCATGCTTCATGCATGTTTAAAAACACTTGTTACATGGGTTTTACATTTCACATTTACACTTCAAAGCAAATTTAATTAGGATTTCCTTGCATTCATGTATGTTCAGAAACACTTCTTTTCATGAATGGGCTTTTCACAAGATATTCATTTCATTTCCATGTACAATGTATAGATGGCATTTCTATTTGTTTCAGGTTTAGCCAACACAACCTAGGAAACTTAGAGCCGAGACACAAATAAACAGGGAATCTTATCCAACAAAGAGGCTATAGTGGGGAAAGGTCCTCAATGCCACAAATCAAGTAGTAGGTCAGGATATAAACATAACTAGAAGGTAATGGATCGGTGGAGATAGTAAAAAATTAGACCAACACTAGCAAGCCAAAGTATGGTGGGAATGATCACCTCTATTATCCCTAAGGAGGGAAAAACCAATGAGTATGGGTCAGGAACTTCCAGGTATAAGTAGGAGCATACATACATAATATCAATACAACCAGGTCCACATATTTATATGAGATCCATATCATGTCACTAAAATCTAAGACATGTCACAAGAATGAGTATAAAATTAATAATAACCATAACACAAGATAATATTTGTTGAGTCATACATGTAAATAACCAATCTAAACCAACATATGTCCACTGAGAAACTGTTGCTGCAACTCTGGGCAATACTAACTGCTCTAGAAATGGCTACATCAGTCCTAAAACATGAGTGTCTTGAGACTTAGTCATGGCATGGGAAAGTACTATAGTCCATCATCAAATAGTGATCCATCATAGATGCTCATCTCAACATCTCATATGTAAGGGAACTGGCTGAAAAAAGTGTACTCGAATCTAAAAAATAGAATATGGTATCCCGGCTACTATATATGTGATAACATCTGGATCCAGCTGGGACAAGTGGTCTGCTGAATAGAGCGCTTGAGAACCTCAGAATATCTGGTCCTCGCACTCTGCTACCTGTATCCTCAGTCCATCACTCTAGCTCTCCAATAATTGCCAAAATGACACCAACTACCTGAAAAATGTCCAGAGCTATACCAAACTCATAGATCGGTCGTCAGAACAACTCATACATAAAAGAAAACACTGAAATTGAAGTGCATGAAACTAAAAAGCAGAAAGTAAATCTAATCTAATAACTCAAAAGGAGTTTAATTTTATTGTGCAGGGAAAAGACAAATACCTAGGACTACACTAAGAGCTTCAGAGGCAAGCTTAGGGAAGAAACAAAAGGTGCCAAAATAAAAAGCTAAACTACTACCCAAAAGAGGCTTATTCAGGTCCTACCTACTCTAACCTACTAGGAAAGAAAATATTCCAGGCTAGGTGAGGTCATGGATATAACCTCTTAACTCCCTTTGGTTGATGGGAAGTAAGATTTGTCATCCATTACTGGCAGCAAGAAAACACATGTCACTAATGCAACGCTTAACGATGAAAGGTCCAACCCAAATGTCATTAGCTTGCCCTGATCGGATATACAGTAAGTGGTTTGGGATAAGGACTTGACTTCCCGTGGGAAATCTGTTCCTATTCACTGATTCAGGAACAACTTCAATGTTATGTATAGGCATGGGATGGACTTCAGCAAGGTTTCGTGGTTGCGTGGTTATAATTCTTGAGCTCCTCATGGAAGGAAATGCATCAAATCTAGGTGGACCACCATCAATGGGAATAGCTATCCTACCAAATAGGATTTCTCTAACCTCTCTCCTCATCTCCTGGAAACTAACACTAAGCCCTTCCTCATGAGGAGACATTACATGTCTGACAATTTCTCCTATAGTCCAGAAGTCTCTATGTTCTTCCAAGAGATGAGGCATATGAGATATAATAGTATCGTGGCTAGAGCCTTCCCTTGTAGGAACATGAATGTGCATATTTTTCATCCTAGTTGGAAATATTTCTGAATGAGATGCCAAATACCTAGTAATGTGTGAAATATAATGACTATGATGACTATATGATTCAGGTAGTAGAAGAAAGTTGGGAATGAGAGGATACGCAGATAAAACATTATTTAAGGAATCTGAAGGAGTCTGAAATATAGTGAGATTGTTGAAATTAAAATCTCCTTTAGGTACATCATTAATTAAAGAATTCTCTTCCCGGCTTAGAGATTTATCATGGACTTGATTTAGCTTATCGTCTTCTAGTGACAAATGAGATAATGACCCAGCAACATTAGAATCATGGGATCCATTGGCTTCGTCACCGACCTCTACTACAACAACTAACTTAGGCTGGTTTTCCCATGGGTAAATAGGTTCAAGCCCTTGGCTTTCCCTCTCTCTATTATGGTCAATTAAGGAAAACCATTCACTTACTCTATAAGGAATTCTTTCAACATGCCTAATTTCATCAAATTCATCAACTTCAAGTGTAGGATTCTCAATTATTTTCTCTTGATCTATTGCATTTTTTTTCTTGACCTTGAGGTTGATCTTCATTCCTTCTCAATTCTTCCAATTCCTCTGAAAACTCAGTTCCTAAGCATTTCCAAATTAATTCTCGTAGCAATTTTGGCTATCTGATCTTCTTCAGAAGAGGAATCGGAATCTTCCATTACCATGAACATGTTTTTAGGTTGCTGATATTCCCAAATTTCATTTTCATATTCCACAATATTAGCTTTAGCATTATTAAGAAATTCATCTCCATATGTGTTTTTAGTTTCTTCCTCAAAAGTTTCCAAATGCTTATCATAACAAGGTTCTCTATTAATCCTAATTAGAGCACCCTCAGAGTTTGTAACACAAATATCTGACAAATCCATCATAAGGTATCCACCTAGACCATCTGCCCACTTCCTAGATAAAAGCATTCCATATGTTGGGGGCAAGTCAATAACAACTACATCCATCATAGTGGAAATGTATGAACATGCAAACAGATCATCCCTAATGTTTTTTATCAAACCATAGGATTGCACACATATAGATTCCTTTGCCACAAACATTCCCATAAGGTCAATTCACCTCTAATCTCATTTCCTTCATGACATGTAAGCGCATTACATTCATAGCTGCTCCAGAATCCAACGTGCAATTATGTAGGAGCATATTCTGAATGTGCAAAGTTAGGTAAAAGGGAGGGTAACCCCCGTTATTTCTCTCATAAATTGCAGAATGGATGTTGATAGGTGGATCCTTTTCCACTTTACTGGGTTGTATTCCGCTGAGGCTCTATATGTGACAGGATTCTAAGAGAACCTCATGAGTCTTTTCTTGGCCAATGCCATCAAAGAACTCCTCTACTTGGCTTCTTACTAAGGGAACTTTCATCAAATCAGTGACATGGATATTACACATTAGCTTGCCTAGATCTTTCTTCATATCAATATTAAAATTAAAATCTTCTAAGGAAAAATCTTCTTCTTCCTTTTTATCTTCATTAATTTCTTTGTGTTTGTCAAGGAAAGAAGGTTGGGAGTCAATTCTTTGTTTATAGATTTTAATCTGTGGTTGTTCCTTTGTTTCAAGGAGATTTATGGCACAACATGAGGGGTTGGGTTCATCAAATAAATCTTCTTCTTGCTCCCATGGCTCTTCTTCCAAGAGAATCCTCCCAAAACTATCATCAAAAGATAGGTCATTAATAAAGTTTATGTTGTTTGGTTGGTCATTGGGATAATTGGTTTCAGAAGGTTCTTCCTTTGTTTCATCACAACAATTCACATTCTTCTTTTCAAAATTTTATGTATATTCAGGTCGATGTCTATTGTTATCTCCCTCAAGCCTTCTATTATTGTTCCAGTAGGGCTTAGGGCCATAATGGTTTCTATGTCTCTCGGGATCATGAAAACTATCGACACTTCTTGTCAGGACAGTTAGTTGTCCCATCATCTCTTTCATGGTTTCTAATGCGTCCTTTGATTCCTTTAGTTCATTTATAGGTTCCTTAGGTTTTCAGATTTTAGGGTCAGATCTAGAAGTGGATGGGGCAGAGTGATCGAAAACATTTTGCTTACCCATAGATGTCGCATTCTTCTTATCCATATTTGCATTGAATTGGGTGGTATTCAAGTCATTAAGATTCTTATCCTTTAAGTGATATCCAAGCCACCCTTCAAATACATTCAAATAATAAATAACAATTGCTTGGTCCTTGGGTTTGATCTCTTCTGGGATATTTCCTACAGTCTTTTCAAATCTTATGTTAAACTCATGGACTATTTCATTTTCCTTCTTCTTGATGTCAAATAGTTGATGCAAGAGGAATTTCCTATCTAACTTGCGATACCACTCGCTATTAATCTTTATGACAAAATTTTCATACTCATTGACGGATGAGGCAGGAAACCTATCAAACCACTTCCAGATGTCTCCTTCCAAAGATTCCAGAAGGCCCCTCATGAAGACGTATTCATCAGATGCTCCATATGCTTCCATGTGTTCCCAAACTTTGTCAGTATGATCTTTAATGGAGATAGATGACACTCCATCAAACTTGGTAACTTTTTCAAAATATTTCTCAAGCATGTCATGGGGGTCTCCCTGGGCCAGGGAAAAATCTAAAGGAGATGGCTTAGCCTTCCTTCCAAAAATCCTAGGGTTCTATGGAGGAGGAACATTTTGGTTTCCACTAGTGTTTGTTCCAGCCATTGGATTAGATGAAGTTGAAGGAGATCCAAAAATATGACTCGGGAAAATAGTGGGACTAGATATTGTCCAAAAGAAGTTGGAAGAGTTTTCTTTAGTTTGTCTGCGGTTTCATGTGTAAGTTGTAGGGATCTCTTCAGAATTTATAGGACATTCTAAGAACTTAGGATTAATACATTGGGTACAGTCCTCAGTAGAGTCGCGGGGTGGATTCTTCAGGTGAACCACACAAGTAATTCACCAAAAAGAGATATGTCGTAGGAGAGGTGAGATGAGTGAATTAAGAAGGTGATTGATAAAATTATTGAATTAGAATTGCAACCACCAAAATAAATGGATGCGATATGATATGGATTAACAAATGGACACTCGCATACACCGAAGGTAAGCCTCTTCCTCCTCGGCAATGACACCAAAATTTTATCACCATACTTGTAGTTACCCCTATGGGATGGATCCAAGATGGATGGTAGAGGGATGGGAAACCAAAGAGGTGAACCAAGATAGCCTCAACTCCCAAATGGATGGTTGTCACACGGTTGTCACACCAATCAAGGAAATCTTCACTTGATGTTGTCTTATCCCAAGACAACAATGGGGGAGACCTAGATCTACTCTCGACATGAGAGATCAAACCAAGATACCAGATTAGATCAATGGAAGATGAAGTACGTAAGGTGTAAGGTGAATTAAACCCTATATCTATGAATGAAGTCATAATATGTGTTATGGTTTGGATTAAGGAGCTTATGAAGTGTGAAATTGATCCAAAGTTGAAATACAAGTGACTTATGAGTTTCACTATTAGATCCAAGATCAAGGTACCAACAAATGATGAAAATATCCATTTCCTTGGGAACTGTGTCCAATGCAGGGAGGTTAAGGACAGGATTGGGGCTATCTAGTACCAATGGATAGACTTGATGAACTGTATGGAAGTATCAAAGTACCTAAGCCTCATAGATAAGATCAAAACATAAGAAAAATTGGTCAAGTGAGGAGTTGCGCTAAGGTCGAGGGATTAGTGCCTTGAATTTTGGGCCCAGTGGAGTCACCCAAGCATGATGTCTAGGATAACCCACTTAGGGTTTGACCTGATCTACAATACCCAGAAATGGTTTTCCAATTGATCAAGCAATTTGATCCACATAATTTTTGGATTATTTTAACTTAGGGTTTTGATAGTAAAATTAAGATGCCAATGGATTGGAACCAAGAAAAGAAGTACTAACCTATGGATCTTACCTGGATAACCTTGTAGATTCATTGATGATGATTATATATGCGTTCTTTATCAATTTGGGAATATTTAGATGAGCATTCTATGCAAATTGATTTTCCCAAGGAAGCCAATGTGCCCTCCCTCCCGCACAACAAACGCCAAAAATATCATATTTGATGCATCAAGAGAAATGGAAAAATGATACAAAATAAATAATATGATGAAACCATAGATCAAAGTGATACTAATGATAACCACCTGATACAAGCGATGCCAAACAAGCGAGTTGAGGAAGCCCTTCAAAAACGCCCAAGTGAAGTCGCCCTCATGTAGAGAAATACAAAGTTTACACAAAAATATAGATCTCACCAAAAATAATCAAATGGTAGGATGGAATAGAATTTCCAATCACCATCACAGAACACCAAATTCAAAGGAGACCCAAGACATTCCACAAAATAGTTTTTCTATTATCAAGATTCTAAGAGCCAAAGACCCCTTTACAATGAGAAGCTCTCCCCTTTAAATAGGATGGAGAGATACCAAAATCCTAACCACCTTTTAAATGGATGGCTAAGATTAAAAGATCAAAATTTTCTAATCAACCGTTGTGATAAGCTCAACATAAAGTACATGGATCAATATAATAATATAACACATCAATGGACAAAATCGCCCTAGGAGAGGGGATCCCACTCAATATGACAAAATAAACATGAATAAATATTATGGTGGATCTAAGGGGTAGTGAATAACACCCCTAGTGTGTCCCCATGGCACAATATAAATAAAATATAATTCTAAGTGAAAAATAGTGTCTCTCTCGGAAAACCGTGAGCCTCCAAAAGCTCCATAAAATCATAAAACATGCCAGAGGGATGGGTGTAGGTCCTTCTGAATGGTGAAACTATCGAAGAAGTGGTAGAAGATACCACACTCATCATCAAAACTTATCCATGCCATTTCCTTACCTCAGTATCCCAAATCAAATTCTTCAGTGGCCATTTTTACCATTTTTAATCTACCTTAGGAACTGTGAACCTGCCCAAACTGCCACCTGGAATTCCTGCGTTGTCCAACTAATCCCACCAAGATCTCTGGGAGGGGGGTATAATGGTAAAAAAAAGTGGTTGGACCACCCCATCCTTGTACAAGTCCCTAGGTGAACCAATCAAATCATCTTCTTCTCTGACAGACCCTTTAACATGGCAAAACTACACCAGAATGGCATAATGAGTCAAATCACCATTGTAACTGCCCGAAACTAAAAAAAAATTGTCTCATTAGACTCGAGGAGCCCAAATACATATAAGGTGTATAGTCATACACCCTACATATCTCTGCATGATCATGTATAATATCTAATATGCCCAGACAAATAAAATAACAATAATCTGTAAATGATCAATAATATGACCCACGCTAACATCAATCTGTTGCAAGTGTTTAGAGGTTAAGACATGCTCTACAAATCATTCAAGTTACAATTATAGCAAGTAGTAATCATTTCACTGGCGATCTACCAATCAAATATATAGAGTTTTGTTAATTATTAATTATGACTCAGACCAGACTTTCAAGACCATACTCACTTCATAGTTGTAATCAATTTGCTAGTGAATGATGAAGGCTCAAAACCAAAAGGCTAGTCTAAAGGGGGACTACCAACTTGACACTATGACACTTTGGATATGGAAAGGGGATACTCACTCTAGTATATGTCGAACAAGCAATAACACGGGGGATGGCAGTGTCTTACAAATGGGTAAGTTATATCTAGAGGTGCTTATTCACCTTGACAAATGCTCACAATCCAAATCAAATACAACTGAGGCCATCAATATTTAGATATAACTTTTAAGAACCATTTCTTTTTGGGCCTTCGAGTTTCCATAGCCTTGATCCATGCACTTGTTACATGGATTTTTATTTATTAAGGCTTCATGCTCCATGCGTGTTTAAAAACATTTGTTACATGGGTTTTACATTTCACATTTACACTTCAAATCCAATTTAATTAGGCTTGCCTTGCATTCATGTATGTTCAGAAACACTTCTTTTCATGAATGGGATTTTCACAAGATCTTCATTTCATTTCCATATACATTGTATTGATGGCAATGTTATTTGTTTCAGGTTTAGCCAACACAACCTAGGAAACTCAGATCCGAGACACAAATAAACAGGGAATCTTATCCAACAAAGAGGCTATAGTGGGGAAAGGTCCTCCATGCCACAAGTCAAGTAGTAGGTCGGGATATAAACATAACTGGAAGGTAGTGGGTGGGTGGAGATAGTGAAAAATGAGACCAACACTAGCAATCCAAAGTATGGTGGGAATGATCACCTCTATTCTCCCTAAGGAGGGAAAAGCCAATGAGTATGGGTTAGGAACTTCTAGGTCTAAGTAGGGACATACATACATAATATCAATACAACCAAGTCCACATATTTATATGACCGCCAGATCATGTCACTAAATGATAAGACATGTCACAAGAATGAGTATAAAAGGAATAATAACCATAACATAACATAATATCTACTAAGTCAGATACATGTAAATAACCAATCTGAACCAACATTTGTCCACTGAGAAACTACTGCTGCAACTATGGGCAATACTGACTGCTCTGTAAATGGCTAAATGGCTACATCAGTCCTCAAATCTGAGTGTCCTGAGACTCGTTCATGGCATGGGAAAGTACTGTAGTCCATCATCAAATAGTGATCCATCATAGATGCTCATCTCAGCATATCATATGTAAGGGAACTGGCTGAAAAAAGTGTATTGGAATCTGAAAAATAGAATATGGTAGCCCGTCTACTATATATGTGATAACAAGTACTATGGCTAGGCAATCTCACATAGATACCTTGTAAATATTGTTAATAAAGTGTGTTGTGTGTAGTTTGTACTTTTATTCTGTTATGAATGTAGGATTCGTCTTAGGTAAGTCTGCTTATATAATGTTATCCTTGAATGAACAAATGACCGCATATTCAGGATTCACGGATGGTGCTAGTCGACATACCTTAAATGTCGCATCGGTGGATTGGGTACTTTATTCCCCTACCGGTGATTTTGTAATCTCAAGAGGAACATGTTTAGGTACCGCGATAAACAATCTTGTAGAATACCATGCAATGATTAGATTATTAATTGAAGCCTTCTTAAATGGTGTGATTCAAATTAGGGTTTATCTATATTCGGTATTAGTTGTTTCTCAATTAAACTGGGTCTATACCATCTATAACTCCTTACTTCTTTGAATGTTCCAAATATTTCGGCTTCTTGAGAGGTATTTTAGTTTGTTTCTTACCAACATAATCCAAAACAGTTAAATGTAGTTGTTGATTCATTAGCTAATTACATTTTGGACCAGTACTTAACTCATGTTTAAATGTTCATCTAAGATAGATCACATGTATAAAGATCATAAAGACACGTAATAAGCAGTCATTCATGTACAAACATACCACAACAGACACACGTTTCTGTAAAAAATTGTTTTTATATATATTTTACAGCAGATACTGAGGAAAAATATGAAGCCATAAGATTTCAGTGCACCAAAATATAGCCTACTATGAGTTTTCAGTACATCAAAACAATTAAAATCATAAGCTTAGAAGCTTTCAGTGTAATACTACAAGTCAGAATCACTCCAAGGTAATACTCATGCTTGTAGAAACACATCACGACATGAGATACTCTACGTAGTATTCTCCCTAGGAGACCTAAAACCCCTGCAGTATGGTGTTGATAATGTCAAGGTAACTTATCAATGGAGATATATGAAACCCCAACTGTCAGTCTCTGCAGGTTCTCCTTGATCTCCTGCAAATTCTCTCCTGCCTCTATGTTCTGGATGGTGATCTCCATCACCACCCATCGCCTCTTGATAGGAGATGCTCCAGCCGGTGGCGATGGGCCAATATCTCCAATGTAGAATACAAGGTCTTAGTGTCACAAAAATAACAAAAAAAAATGAAATATACCAGAAAATGAAAAACACAATGAAGAATGGAATCTTTCTTATCTATGTTGCCCCACTAAACATCCTTAGGTAAAGGTAAATCAAGTTCACCTTTGAAATTTGTCCCTACATAAGTGTATTCCTCCACCATCAACACCTGACCACACAGCCATCGGAAGAATACAGAACTGTAGGTCACTGTAGGCCCACCGCCTCCTCCATGTCGAGCCATGGCCTCCACCCATCTCAACATTCGTGGGTCCTGTGGCTCCATCTTGTTTAGACATGGCACCTAAGGACACACTAAAGGAACCCTCTCTAGGAAGAAGGATACCACTAGAGCATCGTATCCGAACTGCTTAAGTTTCCTTCCAGAAACTTTGTTAGTTGGTCCTTGAGGCTTACTAAAATCCCCTCATTCTGGTTGAAAATGGTTGGATCCATACACTCCAATGCATAAAACATATGAGATTTATTATTTTGGTGGTCATCCATGCTACTGGCCACCTTCTCAATAGTAAACACAAGAGTCCTCAATGGCCTGTCCATTATGTGATTAATTGGGATATTTTCTCCTTGAGATCTTGTCCCAATCACATAATGCTGATCAGTAAAATCACCAATGGTCATATCTCTCCCACGTGGTGTGAAGAGTGATACCATATTCCCTCTTCTAGGGAGCCCATTCAAGAAATACGTGTCCTTTAGGTCTACTATGAGGATATAGGTACCCACTTGGAAATGTTGTTGCTCGGGGTCTCACATCCTAATCAAATGGTCCAATAGGCAAACATGGGCCCTCATTCCATGGAACCATGAAGTATTTTAGAAGCCTGCATTCCCTCAATTCCATTACTATGTTTGGGTCATTAGCTTCTTGGGCATCATCCAATTCATGTTCTTTTTCCATCCAAATAGCCATGATGTGTTTTGAAACCTTTGGGACATCTATAAAACATTCATTAGAAACATCTCTTGGAGAAAAAAGTTTAAAATTGTTCTTTAAATCGCTGTTTTGGAAATTTGGGGGTCGTCGATGCTCTTCCTTTGAGCGAATAGGGCACCGACGCTCATCCCCTTTGGGAATGGAGCGGGGTTGGTGCTCTTTCCCCTTTTGTAGAGTGCGTCGGTGCACTTCCCAAAAGGGAGAAGAGCGTCACCTAAGGCGCGCTCTTCACCCCCTCAAATCCAAATCAAAACTGTTAAAAAACTTAATGAAACTTAAAAATTTTACTACCAAAATTAAGGGAAGAGGATGATCTTTTACTTGGATCACGCAGATCAACAAATGGTTGGTTGTAGCTCCCGGATTATTTGCTGCAATATCACCTTTGAAATCACTACTTTCACTCAAAGCTCAAATGGTCAAAACAAATGGTAAAAAAAATGGTAATTTATTTTTCACTATTGACCTTGTTATGATATTTTTGTTTAAAATATGAAAATGAAATATTTAATTAGTTAAATATTGCTTAATTTTTACCATGTTTTCTAAAGTTTTGAATGTAAAAATGTTCTAATGGTCTTTTTGGAGATTTCGGGACTTGATTGAGTGTTTTTTGGCAACAACAAAGTTTCTTTTTACTTTTTTCATGCTCTATGTCAAATTGAAAAAGATTCCAAGCGACTTTTATCCCCTAGTTGTGCTCGTTAAAAACTTAGAGGAAAGGTATCGAGTACACTTTTATCTCTCTTTTTGGACTCATAAAACCTAATACATAAAATGAAACTCCCTAGAGTCATCTTTAAGCTCTTTTCAGACTCTCTAAATAGGAAAAGATCGCAAAGTGAACTTGATTCTTTCATGCTTGTAAAATCATTTGAAAGGTAATCTATTTGGTGATAGTTTACCCCTTTTTCAGATTGTTTCTACTTATTTATGAAAAAGGTACAGTCTAGTTCATTGTGACTAGAAGAGTTTTCCTAGGTATCGATTTATACTTTTTTGGACCTTTGGAAACTAAACTTATGAAAAATTCCATCTTGGAGTTTTCTTCAGTCATTTCAGACTCTCTAAACATGAAATTACAACTAAGTTTACCTTCTTCAGAATCGCAAATTAAAACGATGAAGGACCATTTTCTGGGAATGAACCCCTCATTTCTCAGGTTCATAAAACATATGAGGTTGGACTCATCCTATGATGATCTATATCGAGCATTTGTTACCCTTTTCAAGCTCGTTAAAAAGAAAAGAGGTGTTCATCTATCATGATGGAGAAATTAAGGGAATGGGAAAACATTTTTCATTTGTATTAATAGCAGCTTATACTCACCCTTGAATATGGCACCTGTCTACATTTCATTCAAACAGTTGTGTAATCATATTTTCATTGAATCGATCCACTTTCATGAGTCATTTTACTCCTCTGAGTCAATTCAAAGAATGTATTGTCCTTTCTTTGCATTATTTCTGGTCTCTGCCTCGTTGATTCAATGTTTCCAAGTCACTTATCATGTCGTTCAATGTTTAGGGGAAGTATTTTCCACACCTTAAATCTATAGTTACCTTACCTTCCTTCGAGTCAGTCATGTTTGAGTTAGTCCCATGGTTGTTCCATTATCAAGAACACTTCAAAAAAAAAATTGTTCAAAGTTTTGTCTCGATGATGAGGGAAACATTATGGCCCTCCTTCAACTAGTCTATTCTCAACACCATCACATCATCCAGGAATTAGTCTTAGAAAATAGATAATACCTTTAAGCCTACATTCCTCAATGGTAGCTTTCCTTGTTTTTGACAATGGGCTTTCGTCATTGCAATCTGATTGAAAGATTCCGCCAATTGTTCGACTACAACTCATCTATTCATGATCAATGGAATGTACTAAGGTACCTTGGGAATCATTGACATTAATCATGATTTCCCTCACACTTGTTAACGGTATAAATAAATTACCAATAATCAAATGGTTTCCACCATGATCAACATCAAGAAATATATTCACACGGATATAATCGTACTATTTGGGATTGGGATGAAGACCTTGGGTATTCAGGAATTCACTTGAATATTTGCCTCTCCCCATGTTGCGATGGAGTATTTTTTAGTCATTGCATGGATCCAATATGTATGTCTGGTGGCTATGCCCAAGTTTGAGTCAGGATGGCATAGATCTACAATGTATGTTTGGTAGTTATGTCTGAATTTGAGTTTTGTTTATCATGGATCTACAGTGTAATATTGGTAAACATGATATGGTCATTGTACATGGATCTGCAGTGTATTGGTTGACAACCATGATTCAGATTGGAAAGAGTATAACTTAGAGTATATGGTACTATATAAAGCCCTCACTCAGGACTCTTTTTCCTCTGATTCTGAATCACATCTAGCAAATTATTTCACCTATCACATCCCTCTAGCGTCACACTTTTGGGGGCATTTTGTTACACCTAAAAATTGTTACCTTGCCTAATCCTTTGAATTTCATATGCCAAAACATCTTTTGGAGGATTTTTTCCTTACTATATTCCCAATCCTAGGATCTCTTACACACCATGTCTCTTGACATAGAACGTCATCCAAGGTTGATTCCTTTTTGCCTATTGACAGAAATCGTCGATGACACTTGTTGCACTTGGACACTGATCGTGGGCCCTTCCTGACGCCTTATGATAGTGTACAAAGAGTGTTTATTCTCACAAAATGGAAAAAAAAAGAGAAATTTTGAGAACCTTCTAGAATAAATTCCTCGTGGAGGCTTATACCAATAAATTATATTAGGTGGAACTCGTATCCCTAACCTGTAGGGATGATCCCTCACCTTCCTCCCAAATAATATCAACCCATTGATCTCCATTTGGCCTATATAAGAAAGCTCTCCCTCATGTATGGGGGAGGATCAGAAAACTACCTTTATTCTATTGGAATTACTCTAAGGTGTGAGAGGCAAAGAGTGTGGTTCTTGAGTGAGAGGCTAGTAGAGTTTGTGGATCAAAATCTTGTGGGGAGAAGATCAACACTGAATCTTGTTTGTAATCTTTCCATCTATTTCCATTAATGCAATATGTTTTCCATTTCCTGTAAACTTTGTGTAATAATCATTGTTTATTATCTTTCTCTTATGTCATTGATATGCATTAGCTTGACTATCTTGTATGTTTCCATTTCTTTGTTAACTCTGATCTATGCAGGTTATTCAAATATCAACTAATCTAAGGATCTCCATCTAACAAGGACCACCTTCGGAGAGAAGGTAAAGGTTTCATTGTGATCAAGTAAGTTTTCCAAATCTAGGGATATGATTTCATAATTGTATTTTATTTGTTCTATATCTATCCCATTTAGACTAGGGAAACGGTTTGTGTCCACACCTATTGAGGATTTCTGATAACAATCTTCAAGATTTTTGTGTCTCGGATTGGGATCTCTTTTGGTACTCATAAAAGTAGATTAATATCAGGTTTATAGGACCATGCTATGATACCATTGTAATGAACCTAAATAAAATTCAAGGATCAATAATTCTATTACACAATTTTTCAACAAACTAGTTAACATTCAAGGCAATTTGCAAGTTGAATGAGTGAATAAAATGGGGATTAGGTAAGATCAACAATGCAAGGGAAAAGTACTGAATTTTTAGGTTCCTAATAACAATTTTTTGGTTCTTTTTAGGTTTCCAACATCATCTAGGATAAATTCCACTTCCAGGATCCTAGGAGTCCCAACATATGCCTACTAGAACCCTTATAATACAGTCTCCAATCAATCAGTGGTTATGAGATGGGATTAAGGAGTTATTTAGAAATATTGTATGTATGTATATATAAGTATTTGCATGTTTTACACATATAAAAAACAATGTAGAAATATTCTGGAGTTCGCAATACTAATACTAGCTTCTAGGACAGCTCATGAGGTTTATCTTTTGGTCGTCCCAAATAGGTGAAGGGGGGTACAAATTCTATGTTTCATACATTGGATCCTTATATCAGTGTGTTAAGAATGTATCAGAACAAAATTGACATGAATTCATGATAGTGCAGCTGATTTATGCATTAAAAAGTAAGACTAGTCAAAACTAGGTACAAATCTAGACAAGGTCAAATTAATTTATGTAAAAATCATTCATTCTGATTCAAGTTGTCATGAAATTTGCAGAGAGTATTATTTAAATCAATATCAACCATGGGAATTTTAAATAACTCTCATGGATGGCTTACATAGCATTCTTTAGAAATATGCATTCATGCAATGCATTGGGAAGCCACGATCACTGAAAAACTTGGAGATTTGAACCCTCAGATGTATTCAAGAATTGGAGAACTTCATGATATGATAGGTACACCTGAAATACTATCATTAATGGATTAAATACACTCATTAAAACTGATAAATCCAACTCCAACTCTTAGAAAGGAAGAGAAGTGCACTTAGAACTTCAAGATTCGAATGGGAGACTCTCTAGATCTGCAAGGAGATTCGAATTGACTGAAGGATGACTTCAAGACCTGCAAAAATAATGCATTTATGTCTGCAGTATATTTATGAATAAGTAAGGAACCTAAATTCTAAGGGGCACATCACTCAAAGCTCAGTTTAGGCACATCTCTCAACCACTGAGTAGAAAATCTCTCAAGACAAAATTACAATGACCAAAAGTTGGAAGAGGGGTGTGCTCTCATTCCCATATAGGAAAGTTGGATTCATTACCAAGACACTTGATCAATGCACCCTCTTGTGTGAATGAAGAAACTTTCTTTCTTTCTTGATTTTGCCATGACATGCCATTTTCTCCCTTTTGGAAACTGTGCCCTATTGTTTTTTTACCGACTTGCCTTTATCCATTTAGAAATCGTGGCCTTATGCTTTTAGGTTGAATTTCCTTTATCTCTTGTAGAAACTGCACCCTCCAATATTTTGTTGCTTTTCAGCATGAAAACTTTTCTTTAGTTTCATGCTTTGTCCTTTCTTTTCTCTTCTTACTGTTTTGGCATGCTTCTATCTTCTTTCTTAGATTTTGGTACTTTCTTGATTTCCTCCAGGTTTCCTTTTTGGTTGACAACCCATAGTGTACATGACCTTATGCACCCACCTTGTCACCTAGGACATTTACTTAGAATATAATTTAATAAATCCATTATGAGTATAGTTAAAAATTAAACAAAAAATTTGCATACTAAGTCTAATAGTTGCACATTCGTTATTTTTTTACAATTAACCCCTCATGGGCTAGAATTACTAAGGGTTAAGAACATACAACATTAAGTAGGTCACTTGGGAGGGAAATTACACCATGATAGTTGAGTAATGATCCATTATGGTTTAAAATTTTATTACTATCACAATATGATTTCTTGCAACACATTTTGTTTATGGCCCTCGTATTTGCTATGCCTATCTACAACCATGTATGATGGTTATTTGAGTGCACAGTGAACCATGGTTATTCTACTTCAACAATATCAAATGAGGATAAGGTAAGTTTAACAAATTTCATCCCTGGTTCCTTGAGCTAAGTTTACCGATGTTGTCTAGGTCTAAGGGTGTTACTCTTAATTATCTACCCTTATTTTTACGGGAAGCAACCATGGATGGGAATACCGATTATGAAGTAAGCTATGTATATGTTTTTTTAAGCTCCACTTTGCATTACTTATCCTTTATTTATTTTCATGAACTATAACTACTCGTTCATTCACTTATATATAATTAAGGGCACCTCTACTCCAATGGAGGAGTGTAAATTTTGGGCAACTCCTTACTCTGATAATTTGAGCCAGTGTTAATTTTGCAACCCTAACTCGATTGGAGTGACCCATGAGTTTGAGAATCTACTACTAATTAATTAGTGTCGTTGTACATTCTTAAAATTTTTATGGATAGACAAAGGAATTAATTTATTGAACTTCTTTGATTTGCTAACCAAGATTTGAGTAATATATATTTTTTGTTTAGTTTAACTCCCCATCACAACGGAGGGGTTATATTTATCACTTACCATATCGAATATTATTATAATGAGAGTGTAACAGAAATTATGTATAACTCTTGTGATTCCAAAGTTCATTATTAATTTTAGGGTTTATGATTCCCTTGTCATACAATACCCTTGTATCTCGACTTGTATAACCATATGGAATTTTATGCACTTTGTTTTATATAGATTTTTTTCAGTGGAAGGAATTTTCTATGGAAATACCTCATAACGAGTGATTACATTGCTAATACTAGTAGGATTGTAGTTAATCTATGTATCTAATGTTGTTTTCTTGAAGACATTCTCTTTCAGGATTGCTTGTAGCAAATTATTATTAATAAGGTCATCAATATCCCCTTCTTGCATTTATCCTATGCCGATGATTTATGATGTTCATTGTATACTAGTATCATATCTTCCTTTTCTTGTCTAAATTAGCTCGTAACTCTGAATTCAAGGTTCTTTGGGTGAATGTATTTGATACATGTTATTTTTTTTGTGCATTATTCGTTACACGAAAATTTTATTGGTCAAAACAAGAGTTTTCTATTTGGAAGTATGGCAAACTATAATATTTGGATATGTACCATTAGATAGCTATGAACAATTTGGCACATGTTTCGTTTACTATGCAAACTATGAATTTTTTTTTGTAATACTCACAATTACACACAAATCTAATCTCCTTTGTAATTCTCTATTTTATATTTTATGTTATAAGTATCTTCCTTTGTTTTTATAATTCCTACGAGTTCATTCATGTTTAGAACTCATATTTATAGTATAGTAGTTTTTTTACATATAAAAGAAACTAATTAATCCCTTTACAGGATCTATGACTAGTCTATCTATTAAAACAACTTTGAGGTCTTCCATAGTAATTATTTTATAAAAATAGAAACATACTTTTTCTTTTTTTTATAAAAGTAGTAAAAGTAACACATTGTGCACAATCTTGGGTTCCTTCATGCGGTCGATTTTGATAGGTATTACTTGGCTTGATGTGGTTATGATGACTGTTCACATATAAATAATAAAGCTAACATCATGGTAGGCCAATAAAATTTCCCTGAATGTGAATGCAATTATAGGTGGCCAATGACATGAACGACAGGACACCTGAGCAAATGTACAACCATGTGTTGGCTCCATAACTCTCTTGGTATTAAATGGAGGAAAATTTGGAGGGTGGCAAATTAAGCCTGGATATGGGTCGCACTAGATTATGTACTTGGAAAGTAGATGTTCTCAGGCGAAGTCCATGGATATTCACCTTAATAATTTTAGGATTAGTTGGAGGCATACAAAAGAAAATATGTCATAGGTTCCTTCAATGGAGGAAACAAAGACAACTATGTGACATGATGACCATATCCACTCCCTGTGGGAACACCATTTCACAATGGAGTTTATCTATGGGCCGTTGAGGGCCTCATGCGACACTGAATTGGTAGATCATTGGACCATTCTTGTATTTACCTGCAGTCAATGTGTGAGGATGAGAAACTTTCCACATTGCATAGGTTCTAGGATGGTGGAGGTTTTGTGGTGAAGGGTCCTGTCATTATGGAAAAACCAAGTTCGGGGAAGGGGTTGGGTTGAAGTGCAAGAGGAGTGTGCAAATGGAGGTGGCAGAGGTGAAGCAAATGTACCACTAGGAAGTTGAAAAGGAGATGAAGCAGTTCTTGGACCATGCATAGAGGGGCATTGAGGAGGGGAAGGCATCATAGGAGGCCGTACAAGAGAATCACCTTTGCTCATCATGGGTGGAATGTGTGGAATCAACCTACACAAATGAAAGAAGATATTCCAATACAATTGTATTATATTGGAAAATGAAAGAATCGGTAATCCATGTGTTTATGAAGTTTCAACGTAGCTTTCTAGAAACAAGAAATCATGTTGAGGTGATGGATCAGTGGAACCAAGATCAAATCCTGAAAATAATGCTATCCCGAATCAGATAGCTAACACCATCATGTATCTCATCTCAAGGATCGATGTGATATCTCATCTTACCATAGGGAAAGTATTCAAGATGAGGGATATGGTGCCCCAACATAATGATCAACAATTGAAAATAAGGGTGCCAATTGTTACTATCTTTGATTATTTCTAGTGGGTCTTGGTCTAGGTCTATCTATTCTAGTCTTAATATCAACTGATAGTCGGTTTGTTTTTTGGTTAACAGTTATTCCTTCCTAGATCTGGTTAGGCTTGTCTAGTTAATAGTCGCTATAGTCTATTTTGGCCACACTAGTCAATGTTTAAACCTTGAACTTGGATCGATGGTTGGATATGTTTCCCCATGGGGTAGGCCATCTATGTGACTCTTGTGATGCAACTTGAAGACTCATGTATGGTTTTATCTAAGTAATATAACATACATAATCTTAAAAAAAAAAATCAATAAAAGAACCAAAACTAAAAATAGAAAAATTACATATTATAGCATTTATGATGCAAAGGAATAATCTCAAGTATTAGATTAACTTATCTGTACATTTCCTCTTAGAAAATAGATTGGATAGGCCCACGTTCCTACCAACCTAGGAAACCTTGGGAAATCAAGTCTTTATTTATTCTAGATCCACCCCTGATCCATCCATGGTAATTATTGGGTAAGGAATTAGGATTTACATGTAGTCCTAGATTTATTTTTCAACTATGCTTTCCCAATTTCCCTTTCAAACATCGATACCACTCCCGATAATTGTGTCCCTAATACCAACAAGTGTTCCTCAATAATAGAGATTTTTCCTAATCTAATTTGTCTTGCCATGTTCTTTTATCATTTTTTTATCAATTAGTTTCTCTCCCACTTCCTATACCATAAAAAATATCATTATGCTATTCAGCATGTACATGGAGAGAGTTCTCCATATTCACAGATTAACTAGACCTTTTGCAAGCTTGTAGACTCACTGCTACCCCCCATCAAGTAATATGTCCTCTATTATCTATGTCTTAGTTTAGAATTAATTCTATTATTTCCTAATTGGTTCTTCTCCCTAACCTTCGTTGTTTATTCTATTTCTAACCCCGTTCTCCCTCTTCATTTCCATTTTTATCTCCCAAAAAGGGGCTTCTTGATGCTCTTTTAACTTTTTTTAATTGAATCTCCTCCATAAATATTTGGAATCTTCCCTATTTTTTCGAGGGAGAATAATTTATCCTAATATACATTTTTGTTTAATAAGGATGATAATATTCTTGACATCCAAACATAATTCATTTTTCTCTTCATGTAATAGCATGCCTCATTTTGCGGGAACCTTCCTAGTCTACTTTCTTTCAAAGATTGTTGATTTTATTCATTGACAAAAAAAATCGTTAATTATAATATAATTCATGTCTCGTGATTAATAATAACCAAATATGGAATTCATGCTAAAATATAACTAAATATTTACAATAAAAATAAATTAAATCTCGGGCCTTATGACAAAGAATTTACCTTGTCCCTTACTGGCCAATGAGGCATGGTTTCCCCGCATAGAAAAATCGCTATTTATTGGAATTTCAAAATTAAATGGAATTGACTAGAAAATATATCCAACATGAGCAATTGGAACTGTAGAGAAATGAAATTGTGGTGGTTGTACAGGGCCTATGAGCACCAGTTCTTGTGTGAGTTGTTGGAAGCATGGAGGAAATGTAAAATTGAAATTTGGTTTGGTAATTTTTTTTATTTTACCCTGCTATAGTGTACCCTGTGATAGTTAAAGGCGCTGAGAATGATTAAATTACTCTAAAGCACCAGAAAGGTTGAAAAATGGTTCATTTTGTATTAGTTCCTTTTAGTATTTATGGTGCACCGATAGGTTTTATGGATCTTTGTTAAAAAGGATCGAGGCTATAATAATATTAAATGTGTTATATCACTAGTAGAAAATTTGGTGATTTATGACCAGGCAACAAAAAAATTTGTCACCATGCGAAACAAATAACTAAACCACAAAAAACGTTGGTCACCATAAAAATTTTAGGTGAAATATGACTAAATTTGAGCAATTTTAAGCGATTACAACTAAAAATGACTAATTTAGTCATGGAATAAAAATATGACTTATTTAGTTATGAGATAATAAAAAAATATGACTAGACAGTCTAAGTTAATAAGTATATAAGATGTCTTAATTATCAAATATTTCCTTATATGTCACACACACATTAAGAGTGTTTATATATAATATAATATAGGATTTTATAATTATATATAACATGTTAATTATATACGTCTCTAGATATGCCATTCTTTTAATTGACGTATAGACCTAATTAGTTGACAATGACTAATTAGTTTGCATTAATGAATAGAAATAGAAGAATGCTCCACGATATTTAGCTTGCTCCATTTACTTGGTAGTATAGTGTTGATGTTGAACATCGACATAATTATAAAGCGTTGAAACATGATTCCATAGGCAGACCTACTAAATGTTTTTGCAAGATCATTCTATCTCATCCAGTTCGATGTGCTTATCATGTCCATATATTATTTCACCATTTTTTGTTTCGTATTATCCCTTCGACAGATCCAACAAGTTGCATCATGCGTTGCATCATCGTATTGTGGTTGAGGTGAGTCTTGGATATTTGTTGTCTTCCTTATGACAATCATCCTATCATAAATTCGGTGTCATTGTATTCATCTCATCATACTAGTCGCATTCATATTTTTTTGAAAAAAATCGTTGTCGTTTGACTCTCTCAATGGTTTGTTAAAGTTTCAGCAAGTTCATGTATTTTGTGTCATCTTAGCTAAAAATTGTCAATCTCACAACCTCCATTAGTTCTCCATATGCATCCAATTTTCATGGCTCTCCTTGTGCCTAAGTTTTGAAACTTCTAAAGTCCTCTCGAATTTGTCATCTGCAAAGTATATTAGTATATTATATAGTTATTACATATATTTAATATATTATTATATGTAATGTATTAATATTAATATTAAAAAGTTAAAAAAACAAGAATATAAATAACAAATTATAATAAAGAGAGGGAAACAAAATAAAAAGAGGAAAAATGAATTTGGAAAAAAGGTAAATTATAAAATAAATTGGGAGGGAAAATAGGTCTCATGTTGAATCAGATGGAATTTTGTGTTTTTGGGGCTTATTAAATAATATGTTGGGAGATCTTTGGTGAAGATAAATGAGGGTTTTAATTTGAGTTTCATATATGTAGGAAGAACTCTCATGAGGACAAATGAGAGTTTTAATTTGGGGTTTAGCTTTGAGTTGATGCACAGAGAAGTTATTTATGTTTCTCATCCCATGAGAAGTATGAAGTTCTTCGTTATACGTTTACTTTTGGAATTCACAAATTCGCTTGGTTTGCGCCCTATGAAAAAAAGTAAGGGTTTAACTCATTAGTGTTTGGATTATTTATTTTATTTTATTTTGGTTGGTTTGCGCCCTCCACACATAGGGAAGGGTTTAACTCACCGATGTTTGGATTCTTTATTTTATTTTCATTCTCCTTTGGTTTTGAATAAAATTCCTAAATATATATGTACTTCCTTTTATTCTTATTGTATAGGTCAATATATATGTGCTTCTTTTTATTATTATTGTACATGTCATAGATGGAAGCATGATTTTTCTAGGTTATCAAAAATGGTAATAACCCTCGTTCTATAAAATTACTTTGCTTAGATTGATCCATTACTCCAGTATACATAGTTATGCATCTGTGAATATCCTTTTAACATTTTATGGTGTAGTGTGAGGAGGTTGAAATCTTATTAATGACTAGGGTATTTCACTGAGATGGATCCCTTCTTCATTGAGTCTTTTGCTTAATTCTTATTTTGGGTTGTAATCCCTTAGCAAGATTTTATAAAATTATTTCTTGTTGTCTGCTCACAGGTTATGGGTACTCCTACGGATATAGTTATGTCTTGTACCTCTCCTCATCCCTTGTAAGTTCTCCGGTCATCTTGTTTGATACAATACATGAATTTGGTAGATACAATGAGATAGTTATGGTATTGATATCTTTGTACAAAAAAATATATTGATTTTTTGCAAATTTTGATATTAATCTAGTTGAAATCCACCATTTACAAATTTTGATAATAATCTAGGGATTTCGTTCTCCATCTACACGCTCTTGATCTAGAATTATTGGAGTTTTGCAACTTCAAAATTTATTCTTATTGTACTTGTATTATATTTCCTTTTACCTCCTATTGGAGATCATACCAATGTATTTACTCATGTAAACCCTAGGGAAAGAATCCACAAGAAAAAAGTAAAATAAAATTATTTGTGTATTTCCCAAGCTAGGTCGACCCCATTCAAACTGTCAAGTCGGTCCAAGTAAATTTCCACTTGGAAATTTAGTATAAATAGGAGGCGCCCCTCCTCACTATTTCATCCACTCGCAACAAGTTCGTTCTGGCTGAAGAGGTGTGCTACTACAATGAAGGAGAGTGTTTTCTGGGGTTGTATCTTAGAGATATATTCTCTCTCTCTCTCTTTCTTCTTCTCTCTTCTCTCAGTTGCTATTATCTCTATATGAAGGTTGCTGGGTTTTTCCTGGTTGGGTTTCCCAGGATAAATTCTTGTGTTGTTTGTTTATAAACTTTGTCTTTCTTCTGGTTATCCTATTGTTTATTTGCAATTAAAATATACTGCTATAATCTTGTAAAATCTAACATGGTATCAGAGCAGTTGTAGAAGAGGTCATTGTCGGAAGCTAGGGTTTGAACTTCCAAGGCCTTCCCTTGTCTCTTCAGTAGAGAAAGGGCTATAGAAACTTTTCTCTATGGGAGGCACATCTTTTGGTGAAAGAAAAACTAAATTCCGAGAAGTTTCAATTTTTTTACTCTGGGACAATGTGGGATACTGTGGGAAGAAAATAGGGCATCAAGTTTCATAGGTTTCCCACCACTTTTTTGTCTCAACCTCACCTTCCCTCAACTCGCCTTACTAGGGTGCATCTATCTGTAAGGAGAGTTTCACTAAATTCCAAAATTTAGTTTTGACCTAACTCCTGCTAGGGTTTATGGTTCAGACTTGCAGACAAGATGATTGGAATGAAGGTTGAATATCACCTCGATTGGGCTACGAAATTCATATCCTAGAATCCTAGGGTTATTCTCATCCTAGAATAAAACGATCCCTTGGATTTTTTCAATGAGAAAGTTCTAGAACCTTAAGCGGAAGGATACAAGTCCCAATGGAAGAAGTGTGATGCAAAAGCAAGAAGGATTCTGGTGGACTTAGTCAAAGATCACTTGTTTCTGGAAATATCAGAAAATAAGATAGATAGGAAGATGTTCAAGACCTTGAATAACTTATTTGAACACATTAGCATCAATGTGGCTCTCACATTGAGGAACAAACTGTCAAATATGAAGATGATTAAGTCAGAATCTATTGCCTCATATTTCATGAGGATCACCGAACTTCGGGACAAGATAAGTTCCAGTGGAGATAACATTGAAGAAAAGGATCTTGTCACGACCACTATAAATGGTCTTCCATCATCTTCGAATTCCTTCATCCAAACCATAAGTGGTCGAACCAAGTTTCCCAAATTTGACAAGTTATGGGAAGACTGCACTCACGAAGAGACTAGGATTGTAGCAATAGAGACTCCATGGTCCTCAAGTAGAGGAGAATCAATCCTTCATCACTCATGCAAAGAAAGGAAAGGGAAAAGGAAGTAATTTTCACAAACATAAGTACCAATATAGGAGACCAAGTTCTTCTCCATATCGGAGGGAAAAGAAGAAGGATTTATCACACATACAATGCTACAAGTGTAAGAAACATGGACACTAAGCAAGCTAGTGTTTTAGTTCAAACAAGAGGAAGCATGAAGCTTCAACAACTAATGTGGAATATGGTAATCATCACAACAAACAAATAAATCAATATCGTACCGAATTCTTCTTCATATCAGCTTTATTAGGCACAGTTCCCACCACTAGTGATATATGGCTTATAGATAGTGGTGCTTCTAAGCATATGACTGGTCATAAAGTGAACCTTTCATAAGTTGTTGAGAAAAAATCCCATCTCCATGTTGTACTTGGAGATAATGCAAATTACACTATGAAAGGGATTATATCTACATCTCTTCAGTTGGAATCCAATGACTTACTACATATCAATGATGTGTTGTATGTCCCTGGTATGAAAAGAAACATTGTCTCTGTCTCCACCTTAGAAGACAAGGGATGAATAGTGGCATTTGCAGATGGAAAGGTGCTTGCATGGCACAAGGATTCTAGCATGAACACAACAAAAGTGATTGGTGTAAGGGAGGAAAGCTTGTATCGCCTGAGCTCTCTACCAGCTCGAGCCTTAGTCCATGGTTCCATTAACATTAATGAACTATGGAATAGAAGACTAGATCACCTAAACTATCAAGTTATCCCAACATTAAGGAACATGGTGACAGGTCTACGAATGCTTCATGTAGACCATGATGGTATATGTAGAGGACGTGCACTTGGTAAGGATACCAAGGCTTCCTTTCTGAAAAGTGAAAACAGATTCAAGGGAATATTGGATCTAATCCACTCTGACTTGTGCAGACCCATGACAGTTACTTCATTGGGTGGTTACAACTACTATGTAACATTTATTGATGACTACTCATGAAAGACGTGGATATACTTTCTCAAGACTAAGGAATATGAGCAAGTACTCAGAAAATTCAAAGAATTGAAAGCACAAGTCAAGAATATGTCAAGAAGAAGAATTAAGACCCTGAGATCGGACAATGGTGAAGAATATACCTCTACATAGTTTAATTATTTCTGCAAGGAAGCGGGAATTAATAGGTAGTTCATAGTTCCCTACAAGGATCAACAAAATGGGGTTGCAGAAAGGAATAATCGAACAATTGTGGAGGAATCCAAAGTGATGATACATTACTAGAGTCTACCAATGTTCTCTGGAAGAATCCTTCACAGGAGTTAAGCCAGAAGTGGGCCACCTTCATATATTTGGATTCCCAGTCTACATTCATGTTCCTAATGATAAAAGGATGAAACTAGAACATTCAAGCAAGAAGGGAACATTTGTGGGCTACAACGAGTCTTCAAAGGCTTAAAGAATATACATCCCAGGATCAAGGAAGATCGAAGATAGTAGGGATGTAACCTTTGAAGAATAAATGACTATATGAAAAGGAAAAGGGTCTGATGCAGAGATTGATGATGATGAAGAGATGAGATCATCTTCCCCTCTAGAGGTTAATAGGGACTCTAAATAAAAGAATGAATCAGTCGACCCCATTAATCAAGTTGAGCCAGTTGATGCTCCCACAAATATGGCAGTAAGTTGAAAAGGATGCTAAGGGGTATGAAGCTCCACATGGAATACATTGGGAAACAAAAATACCTCATAGGTTCTCGAGTTATGTAGTATTGATGAATCACATCATTAACTCAGAACCTACTACTTACGAAGCATCCAGACACCAAGTTTGGAAGTATGCCATGACAAAGGAATTCCAATCTATCATGAAGAATGACATATGGGAGGTTGTACCGATACCTAAGGGGAAGTCAGTGGTGACCTCCAAATGGATTTTCAAGATTAAACATGGAGCATATGGTAGTGTGGAAAAACACAAAGCCAGATTTGGTTCCAAAGGATTCTTTCAGAAAGAGGGAATTGACTACAATGAAACATTGTATCCTGTGGCTCGGTATACTTCCATCAGAACCATCATTTCTATTGCTTCAACTATAGGATGGAAGCTAGATAAGATGGATGTAAAGACCACCTTTCTCAATGGTCTTATCAAGGAAGAAATTTACATTGAACAACCAAAAGGGTTTATTGTCCATGAGAAAGATTCTCACGTATGTAAACTAAAAAAAGGAATTATATGGACTCAAGAAAGCACCTCGTGATTGGTATGGACAAATATACAAATACCTGGTAAACTTGGGATTCACCAAGAGTGATGCAGATCCTAATCTTTACTACAAGATTATGGATAATGAGCCATTGATTTTGGTCATGTATGTGGACGACTTGTTTATCATAGGAAATGATAAACTATTTGGATGGTGTAAGAATAATCTTTCCTCTGAGTTTGAAATGAAGGACCTCAAATTGATTCATTACTTCTTAGGATTAGAAATATTGTAGAGACAAAAGGAAATTTTCCTAAGTCAAGGAAAATACACCATTGATATTTTGAAGAGATTCAGGATGTTGGACTGCAAGTCCATGTCTACCCCGATGGATGCAAACTTCAAGAAACTAAAGGAGTCTACTTCAAATTATGATATGATTGATCCCACCATGTATCACTAGTTTATTGGCTCTCAGATGTATCTGAAAAACACCAGACAAGATATATGTTTTGTTGTGAATACTCTTAGCTAGTTTATGAGTTATCTGAAGCAGATTCACTGGGTTTCTACAAAACATGTTCTTAGATACTTATGTGGCACTATGGGATATGGTCTATGATATGATTCAGGATGTGATATTATATTGCAAGGATTTTCTGACTCAGATTGGGTCGAGTGTGTTGCAGATAGGAAGAGTACTTTCTGATGTTGTTTCAGTTTACGCTCTGTAGTGATTTCTTGGTGTAGTTAGAAGCATACCTTAGTAGCACGTAGTACCACAGAGGCTTATTATATGGCTGATAGTGCAGCAGCTCAAGGAGCAGTATGGCTTCGAAAACTCCTTGCAGGATTGTTTGGTCAGAATCTAGGACCAACTGTGACTCACTGTGGTAATCAAATTTGTATACAAATCCCAATGGATCTTGTATTTATTGATAAGACAAAGCATATAGAGATTCGATATCACTACATTCGTGATATGGTGCATAAAGGTGCATTCGACCTACAGTATGTTCTGACAGATGACCAGACTGCAAATATTCTTACCAAGCCTCTTCTCAGGACAAAGTTTGAATAATTTCACAGAAGACTTGGAGTAGAATAAAATGCATCCCTCATGGAGAGGGAAAGTTGAGACTGATATCTATGATACCTTCACACTGGTGCCTCTACTTGTTCTAAATCTCAGCAAAGCATGGGAGAAATCCCATCAAAATTGTGAGACAGGAAGGTAGCAGATGGTCGTGTACACCAATGGCCACTATATGTTCATATTCTCAACCTAGTGTTCTATAAAGTATTCCCACCATCTCTTGAGATGAACTAGTAGTATATGGTTGTGTACACAGGTGGCCTATGCTCACCATGGTTCTCATCTAGGTATGGGAAAAATCCCATCGACATCTTGAGATGGGTAGGACATGGATGGTCATGTGCACTGGTGACCACTATACGTTCATATGGTGTTCTTTGGAGTATTCCCATCAAATCTTGAGATGAACATGTAGTATATGGTCATGTACACTGGTGACCTCTATTGATCCTAGTTCTTAACCTGGTGTTTTGGAGAATATCCATGGATGAGTAGAGTTATAGAGATGATATATATACCAACAGACTATGTGGATCATATTTTTTATGACAACCTTTAGTATGTATAGATATGGTCAAGACATATGATATGTATAGAAGAGACCCATGTGTTGATGATGACCATATCTAAAGAATACATTCATTGTTGAGAGTGAGCGTTAGAATTTGTGCAACTTCAGAAGTTATTCTTATTGTACTTGTAGTGTATTTACTTTTACCTCCTACGGGAGATTATAGTGATGTATTTACTCATGTAAACCCTAGAAAGAATCAATGTAAACCATAGGGAAAGAGTCCATAAGAAAGGAATAAAATAAAATTATTTTTGTATTTCCCAAGTTAGGTCGGCCCCAATCAAACTCTCAAGTCATCCCCAGTAAATTTTCACTTGGAAATCTAGTATAAATAGGATCACCCCTTCTCATTATTTCATCCACTCATAGCAAGTTTGCTTCAAGGCTGAAGAGATGTGTTGCTACAGTCAAGGAGTGTGTTTTCTAAGGCTCTCTCTCTCTCTCTCTCTCTCTCTCTCTCATACAAAGGTTGCTAGGTTTCTCCTAATTGGGTGTCCCAATTAGGAGAAACCCTAATTCTTGTGTTCTTTGTTTCTATGCTTTGTATTTCTTCTAGTGATCCTACTGTTCATTTGCAATTAAGATATACTGCTATAACCTTGTAAAAACTAATTAAAAACAATGTACAAATGTACTATATATAAGTAAGGTACATCATCCTCCAACGTAGGCGAAGGTGTGCATCTTACTGCAACATACACATTTTGTATCCATGTTGTTAGCTTGAGAAAGTCTGAAATGCAATAGGTAAAATACAAAATATATTATTCTATGTCCTAATATTATTCAAGCTTTTGATCCTTCTCTCAACATGAAGATATAAACTAGAATTCTTGTATGTACATACTTTGAGGTGCCTATCAAATCTAGGTTATAAATATTTAAGCAAGGGTCAATCTCTCACGTGAGACTTCTCTATACACGTAGAGGATGAATTGACATTCTCTTCAAGGATGGATTAATAAAAGACACATGTTTTCAAAGTCCTGAAGGATATTGTGCAACGTTCCTTTTCAAATATGGTTTCTTTATCTGATGTGACTATCAAATTATGAAAGTTAATATATGTGTGGCCTGCTTGCTCAAATAGTATTTCCTAATTGCAAAGTTAAGCATCGATCTTGAATTTTAAGGTAATTTGTAGAATGAAACACAATGACATGGGGCCATCTCAACAGTTACGGCCGGACAAATTATGAAAGTTAATATATGTGTGGCCTGCTTGGTCAAATAGTATATTTCCTAATCGCAAAGTTAGGCATCAATCTTGAATTTTAAGGTAATTTGTATAATGAAACACAATGACATGGGGCCATCTCAATACTTGATGGCCTTCTGCCCATAGTTTTTAAACCTACTCTGTATTTATTTTCCTTTTTTCTAGCGAGTGTAACGTGGAGCTACAACGTGGTGTTTTTCATTTCCAGTTGCACCAAAACCCTATCCCGCATTTTCATTTCTCTTCCTCTAATACTCCATAATTCTCTATCTGGATTAACTGCATCCAATCGCGCTCCGGTGTAACAGGCCTATAAATGTGACCTCATGGAATCTATCATCTCCCTCCAAGGGCCCTTTGCATTTTTAAAGTATTATTTTCACCCAAAAATTGGCTTTCCACTGTCTATTATTCTTGGAGATTTCGGTGCTAGAAGGGTTGTAACACCTCCAGCCTGGAACGACGTCCTCATTGCCCAACACATTTTTTCATTGTCACGTTCTGCATAACACATTTTTTCATTGTCACTTTCTGCATATGCCTAAGACTATTTGTTAGAGTTAATGCTTATTTTGTTGTAAGCTATTGATAGATGAGAGATTCTATCCTAGTTTGGTGTATGGACCTCTATCAGCAATGTTTAGCATCTGTTAGTCATCTCTCAAGGCTCTATATATTGGAGTCTCAATGTATTATAAGATATAATTTAATATAATAGATTTTAATTTGAGTGTCATAATCTCTGCTCTCCAATTTTATCTTGGTATCATAGCTGGTCTGGAGCTAACTCCCTCACGGGACTGCCCAGGATCATGAGAGAGTAGAAATTTATGAGTTTTTTTGTGTGAAGGAAGATTCACTAAGGTCTAATTAGATCCATCCATCACGGCGCTGTCAACATGTTAACTGATGTGGTCAAAGGCCTGTGTGTTTGTTGGAGTGTACGTTGAGGTTCATCCCAAGCTCCCGTTGTTTGGATGCGTGAGGAAGAGGCCCATGAGTTCGTTGGTGGAAGATATTGATGTGGGAAACAAACCCACGAGGTTAATCGCTTGCATGCATGTTCGTGGAGGAATCACCTGGTTTCCTTCGTTGAGGAGGTGCTTCCAGTGAGACAGAAATTGCTGCGTAGGAGGAGGAGTTGTGTTAGAGGAACAAATCAGGAGAAGGAGAGCCATCAAATCAGTGTTGTCGATTGTGCACAGAAGACTAGGTTTAATAAGTTTGACAAGAACCTGCTCGTTGTTATATGCATTGTGAAATTCGCCATTTATGAAGCATTGTTTGCTGCTTTGTGCGATATGAGGTAAAGTCTATGTACCGGAGCTCCTGAAGCATTCCTCAAGCTGCATAGTGCCTGACATTCTGAAACTAGGAACGACACCCTTGTATAAAGTTGCATCCTTATTACTCTAAACAAGCGAAAAACAATCTAATCAACGAGACGAATTTGAGACAGGTGGGAGAACGCCTGTGCTTCCCGCTGAAGGGGAAATGAGGCACAGTGAGGAGTCGTATCGTTCGATCAAAAGAAAAGTCGTAAAGAGGAATCGCCATTGTTTGGAGAAGGAAGCCACTGTTTTGTTGTTCAGAATTGTTAGGGTAATTGCTACCTGTCTCTGAATTGGTGGAGATCACTGTCTGTATCTGAATTGTTGGAGAATTCACAATTGCTGGTGTAAGAAGAGGTTTGACGTGTGAATTGATTGTTGGAAGCCACGATTAGCAGCGTAGAAATGTTGAATCCTGGGTGTAAGTGAATGCTGAGGATATTGATTTCAGTTGTTACCTGAGAGAGACGCCCAATAAAATAGGCTCGGCAGTCAGAGATAAGTAGTATATCCTGCATGGTAGAGAGAGATGCCATCTCTCTGTGTGCATAGGAGGAGTTCACTTTGCCAGAAGAGGGTCGCTGCCAAAAGAACCCGTAAGCTGCTGTGAAGAGTTGGCTAGGAGGGACCACCCGTGTCACTGCGTGAAGAAGCCTCTCTTCGCTGGAGAACGAAAGGTCGCCTAGGAGATCGCGGGAGAAAGCTGTCGGTTTTTTTTTTGGTATAGCAGTGAGATTCTTGTTCTCAGGATTTTTCTGTAGAAAACCCAATTCATTGAAGGAGCCAACATTATTTTATTCTTTGTTTTACCTTCAATATCATTATGTAATGGGAGGGTGCATGTTCGGTTGTACCCGACATCCCAAATGAGTTTTTTTCTTTTGGTCTAAGTTTAAAGCTTATCCACTGGCAATTATGTAATGGGAGGGTGCATGTTCGGTTGTACCCGACATCCCAAATAAGTTTTTTTCTTTTGGTCCAAGTTTAAAGCTTATCCACTGGCAAGCTGATTTCTCTGGGTTGTTGTAAGACTCGTTCAGATGTTCAGCCATACATGTGGTGTAGAATTGCATGGTATTTTCTCTCGTATACATAGAGTGGATATGGATCAAGCTCTAGATTGATGTGAAGGGAAAGTTGAGATGAAACATTCTGACAGTATGAAGGACCAATTATGTTTGACATTGAAAATTTTGCTGATGTTTTTACTAAACCTGTTGGAAGGATTCATTTTGAGGATAGTAGGAAGAAATTATGTGTTGTCAATAATCCATTTCTGCGTTAAGGGAGGTTGTTAGATATAATGCAGAAATATATTCGTATGTTTTCTATATCTAGGGTTCTTGTTCAAACAGCTCCCATGCTGGTGGATCTTATCCACATTTATTGGACTTAGTTTAGCTTATCAGTTTTCTATATATGTAATCTTTATTCTTGAATACAATTGAGTTGAGTGTTTCTCTTCTTATGTGTTTGAGTGAGCCTTTGTGCTCTGCTGATTTCCTCGTTGGTTTCCCTAATTCTGTTTTTTTTATTTTTATTTTTTTTTATTGTCACTTGAAAGATCCTATTCTACCCTTATGGATTCATACGTTTTCTTTTTAAAAATTCCGGTAGGGTCCTTTTAGATACAAGACGGGAGGTGGACATATGCTCCAAAAAAATGGAAGTGCAACCAATAACGTGACTGTCACTTATAACTTATATCGTCATTCTGCAACACGAATACCTTTAGTAATGTCTAAGATTGATAAAACGAATACTCTCCTCATTTCCACCTGTCATGGAACATTTCTCTTCCCTATGATATATGGTGCATAGTTTCACAAGCTTCATTGTGCATTATGTAGTTTAACCATCATTTTGAAATCAACATGATTTATGCCTTGCTTCTATACACCTTTGATCACCATAGCTTTCTATATTTCAAATCCCTCATAGATAATAATACAACAGGGGATAGCCATTCTCACTACCACTGTTGGTTTTGGTTTTCATTCTATCTGTCACATTATTATTTTTTTACGTTTTGAGTTTTAATACTACCCTTCGTGAAATGTTTTGTTTAAAATTTAACCTTTTAATTATGATACCAAATGATGTAAAGAGATTTTTGTTTTATAAAAGAAATACATAATACAATAAGATTTTATGTATAGAAACAAAATATAGCTATGTATACCTTCTTGTGTATATTCTATTTGAGTATTGTTTATTGTACAAGGTTATTTTCAATTCAAATGTTGAACACAAATTTCATGTCTCTAAATTCCCTTATTTAGTACTTGGCTTTATTAAAATTGTGAATCTCTAAGTGAAATTGAACCATAAGAAAAATATAAGAGATGATTATTTCAATTTCAATGGGAGTTTTGGAGAATTAATCAATGCTCTTTGAATCTGAATCTCTATAATTATCGAAATTATGGGACAAACTCTACAGATACATTATTGATGTTATTTAAATTATTAAAAAATGCATTAAACATACTCTATAACAATTCTTCAAAATCATTGATTTCAAGTAAATCTCTGAATCTAAACAAATCAATAAATATAATGCCAAAATCATAGATTTCAAATGAATCCCTCAATATAAACAAATCAATAAATGTAATGTCAAAAATATAGTGCATTACCTCATCAATAAGTGTAACGTAAAAAATATAATGCATTAGCTTTGGTAATGTAAATAACTCTTTCGAAGACCCTCTAACCCAATGCAGCTTGCAAATAGAAAGGAAACAAAATAATTCATTTTATAGATGTTTCTAATTTTTAGTGATTGTATGGTTTGTAAATTGAAATTTATAAAGTATAGTTTTATATAAGATAAATATATTAGTGCTATTAGTAATATAAAAAATGGTAATAATATAATGATGGTTTAAAAATTTTATTGCTCTTCAAATTTAGGTTTAAAATTTTTTATTACTCTTCATAGATGACGATTAATTAAAATTTCAAACCGTATTTAACGATCAAAATACCTCGAGGCATTTTAACCGTCATGCTCAGTACCATAGTACTTGCCTTTATGATTTGTGAAATTCACTCAAGTCCATGAACTTTCATTTCATCATGACAGCATGCTATCGTGCTCACAAATGATCATATCCCACTTAAAAGCATGACGTATGCTCATGGAAAAATCTTCCTCCTTTTATTGTAATTCATTCATTATAATAACTTTATTTTAAAAAATAAATTTAAGAAGGACAACATGCATATTTCTAACTTAAATCGTCATGACAAGAGCAATTCACCTTTTAAACAAGGTAAATAGCTGCAAAGCAGGGAGTCCTTGCTTTGAGATTATGTTTAGAAGAAGGTTAGTGTAACCAAAAAGAATGTAACAATGAATATAATAAATAATATAGTTGTATAGCTTAATATTAAGGCTTTGAGATTATATTTAGAAGAAGGTTAGTGTAACAATAAAGAATGTAACAATGAATATAATAGATAATATAGTTGTAAAGCTTATTATTAAGGCGATTAAATAGGGTCAGTATAATGAAGCAAGATAGATGTTCTGTTGACATGATTTGAAATAAAGAAAATAGGAAATGTACTACAAAATTCAAATTCTAAAGAACTTAATAGGTACAATAGTTATAAAGGAATTCTATTTGAAAATATATATGCTGCTTGAAAATAAGATTTTGCACATTAAGTTAACTAGAGCGAGTAGAAAAATGAAAACTGTTGAAAACTTCATGGATTTATAACAAGATCATTGAATTATGAACCAAAATAACCATGACCTATTAGCTAAAAACATGTGAGACTAGACTAGACAGTTTGCAAATAACCATGTTATTGCTCGTAAATCTTATCCATTCATTAGAAAACCATTGAACAAGTACTTAGAAGTGTAAATTAAATTTGAAATTATGATAAAAATAGAAAAACCGAACAATAGCAAGTTACTTTTTTTCTTTTGAAAAAAACTAAATGAGTTATATGTGGACTCATTGAATTGTGAACCAAGATAACCATTACCTACTAGCTACAAACATGTAAGAGTAGATTAGATAGTTTCCAAAGGACCATGTTATTGTTCATTTCTCTCTTATTCTAGTGTTGGGTTTCCCACTAGAAATAATCTCTTATTCTAGTGTTGGATTTCCCACTAGAAATAGAGACTGCATATGCAACAATATGATAATACTAGAAACATAACAACAACAAATGAAGAGTGAAAAATAAGCGAATGAAGCCAAAACTAGTCTAAATTTACATTAGAAAATATGAGACAATTAATTTACAAATGTTAAATAACTTTGTTATTATGATTAGTTTGCTTGCCATCGAAATGTTATTTTATGAAATCTACAATAGTATTCATTCAAGGAAATTAAAAATTGCTTTGTTTATTTGATTATTTAATTTGCAAGATTAGTTTGCTTGCTATCGAAAAGTTATTTTATGAAATCTACAAAATATTAAAGAAAAAGAAGTAAATAAGCAAATTAAAAGTCAGAAAGTGTCATTAATAACAAATTAGATGTGAAAGATTATGTTTATGCAAAATTCAAATAGATATAGCAATTGCTTAACTCAATCAAAGACTTCATGAACCATTTTTAATAAATTTAATTCATTAAAAAAATAGAAAAAAAAATTATATATAGTTTTATTTCAATAAAAACAGAAAATATTACTATATAAATATTGTTATGCAATTTATTTATTTATTTAAAACAAAGTTTATAGTGCACTATGTTGTGTAATGCATATCATATGATTGAAATGTATACCTATGTAATTGGTCACAACACCACAAGTGTGTGACAAAGAATACTAGTGTATTTATACCACAACATTACTTCCCAAGTTTAATTTGTGCCAAATATTCACCATTGTAATGTGCATCGAGCACCAATACCTTTATACTTACATGCATATCAAAGGCAACAACCAAATCCACAAGTGAGTGCTTAATCAAATCCTTAATAAATCTCTCTCATCAATTCGATCAATCAATTATTCTTTGTCAAATTCTCAACCCTTTCATTATCACCACTGAACCGAAGAAATCCTTTTTAGACCATAGCTTTAAATGAGTTTTTATTTACACAAGACCTTAAAATGTTGAATAGGACCTTATTGGCCAAGTTAATCAAAGACCGACCTTTCCAAAATGATCCTTAAGGATCAGGCCTGGAAAGAGTTAGTCAAGGGCTTTATTGGGTGGTACCATAGTTCTTTAAGTGGTCATTTTCTTTGAAGTTTATGTTCTAACCATTTAAACTATATATTTTGGTTTAATCCATCATTATATTTGGCAAACCAAAATCTATTACAGCAAATCTTAGTCGTAGCAATCTTACATTGAAGCTACCAACCCAAGTGAATGGCTTTTACAAGGAAGAAAGACTAATAATAATGAATAATTTATCTTAAGAGAAATGAATAAAAAAATAACTCTTTGAAACTTGTCAATATCATGAAAAAAGAAAAATCTTCAAACCAAACAATTCCTTACTTACCACCCCTCCTACCCATATTACCCGAAGAAACCGTGCCACCTGATTAGTTCTTACTCACCCAATTAGTTCTTACCTTAAGGAATAAAGGTTCTTGGCCTTCCTTGGCCTAATAAGCCTAATAATAAAATAAGGAATAAAGGTTCTCGGCCTAATAAGGCTAATAAGAAAATAAGGAATAAAGGTTCTTGGCCTAATAAGGCTAATAAGATAATAAGAAAATGTATGTGTTGATCTGCTCGATATAACTCAGGATTGCGTATACATGCTCTAGAGAGATCTAAGCTTAACGCTCTCTGGTCTTAATTCTTAGCGTTCCCTGGTCTCTACGCTTAGTGCTTCTCCTTGGATCTTCATGCTTAGCGTTCTCTGATCTCTACGCTTAGTGCTCCTCCCTGGATAAAGCCTTTAATTCATGATTATTACGTGTAGTAACTGCTTAATGAAATCTATGGGCATAGAAGAGCCAGATAATATAATCATTGAAGCCATGATATAATAACTGAATGGTTAAGACAAGGATCATCTGTAGAAACACCATTCACTTGATGACCCAGCTCAAACCAAAATCTATTGCGACAGCAAACCCGTCGGAGAGTGAAAGATGTAGTTCTCCCAAATAAATCTAAATATAAAAATATTTTGAAACCCATAATTAAAAAGTGAACTTTCAGAACTCTGCACTACAGAAATTGTTCAATCTAATACGATTTTCTCCTAAATGAGTTGTTGGAAACATGATCGAAATGTAGTCCCTTCCCTTCGCATGGTTTTAGACGAGCTGGTAGCTCCATGAGTCCAAGTTTTGAATCTCCATGTATCTTTCTTTTTCCATTAACATTTAGTTTTCCCGCATGAATTTACAGTTGGGAGGTCTCCAATGGCTGGCTATTTCTAATGAGCGAATTATATTGGTATTTTCGTATGTGGTTGTGCAAATTCACAGATTTGACAAGTGTGTGGTTAGTTTTATTTTGTCTTGCAGGGTGAATCCTATCCTGCAGCTCCGCTTTACAATGGAGGGATTCCTGCATTACAATGGAGGGATTCTTTGAAACCCCGGTTTTTATAATGGAACCAACAACTGGACCGGTAACAGAGGCGCGAGTATAACCCGGCCAATAGAGAGTCAGGATAATGGCAACAAATATCAACAGACTCAGGATAATGAGAATGACAAGATAATGAAAATGAGATTGGTCAAGAGGCAAACTCATGGTGAATTTCTTGCACAGATCTACTTCAAACCTATAAATCTATTTAAAATACATAGATGTAATTAGTTACTATGTTTGTGGAGAATGAAGTATCCACATTCAGAGTGAATTGATGTAACTACACAAAATTGATGAGAAAACTACAAATCACCTCAAAGAAAGCGTATTTATGGTATGCTAAAAACTGCAAAATGATGGAATTGTATACCCATTAGGAAAATAGACTCCATGGTACAATTTTCATTAGTTTTTTAGTTGGTTAACGTAAAACCAACACATTCTAAAATTCTAAATCGAACTGATATTCAATCACAGACGCCTAGCCCCGGGACTGCCAAATGTTATGGATTTCGTCTTTCAGCTTTTATATCTGTTTCAAATTGAAGAAAAAATTTGTTTCAAATTAAAGACTCCCAAAAAAATATCAAAACAACTATATTGCTTACCTGATTTTGAGAACATTTTCTTTGGAAAACCTGATTTTGAGAACATTTTCTTTGGAAAAAAACAATGCAAAAAGGCAGATAGATTACAGAGGCTGAATGTCGCTCTTTGGTAGTTTGATTATTTAATTTGCAAGAGTAACAAATTACTAGCAAAACAAACATTTAAAAATTCAAAAAACTGATGTATATATTGTAAACAGTTTTAGAAATATAAAACAAAATATGTAAGTATATTGAAATGGCAAAAGAGATGGGAAAAGTATAGGTCTTTATGTTCTCTTATACAAGGATTGAACTATCTTATATAGACAAAATATAATCTATTACAGAAAAAACTCCTGCACTCTAATCTTCTTGTAGTGTTTTTTGTCGTTGCACAGAAAACCATTAAACAAAAATATGATCGGATGTACTTTCTTTTACTACTCTATTTCTATGTCCAGCTTTTGATGTCCCTGCAATATACAATAAAATTGATTATAAGAATGCATTCTATAATTTTTAAAAATAATCTATAATATTTAAAGAAATGTTTTTGAACATACCTTTCTATTTGAAACTTCATTTTGCCAAAATATAGTAATGGAATTTTCATTCCTCGAGATTTGTTTTTGCATCAAGAATTGCATTTTCATGATTAATTATAAACTTCCCATGTACAAAAAACTCACGCAGCATGTAGATGGTAGTAGATTTATCCTTCAGATAATCTTCATATTTTTATTTTATCAAATCTGGCAATAGCTTCCTTAAGATGTCACCTTTCAATGTACATGATGCTTTTTGATTATCTGATTTAATTATGAGATAGTTTAATCACTGAAAATAGAGGACAGGGTTTTCAATTCTGCATTTGATACAATGTAACATTTCTCCCTCAATTGATCCAAAGGATTCTATTGGTAAGTCACATTTTGAACATTTAGGTTGAAAGGGATTAGAATATATGTTTGACACTTGCAACGCATCTTCCACTTGTTTCACATTGTAACATGAATTTGTTAGTCAAAATTTATTTATAAGAAGTATATTTAATATAACATAATTTTGTATAGCTGTAATTTTTCACCTGAGTTGTGGACTTGGGAAATGCTTCTAGATCATTGAGTGCCTTTTGTGACCGTAGGGGCATGATAAATGTTGACTTCCCTATACGTATTGTGTTTGGTAGTACCTCTCTTCGTTTTACCACATTTCTGAATAATAACATTGGATACTCTTTCCTTGAAATTCGTTCTTCAATGGAAGCAAACTCTATTGCAAATGTCGGGAATAGTTGTAACTACATTTTAAGAAAACATATATTAAATTTCATCGTTGTTATGGACATTGAAAAAATAAGAAATAATATTTTTAAAGATGAATGCATGGGTAGAAATATTATTACAGTTGCTTTGTCATTTTCTGTATTGCCATCCTTAATCTCTAGAACATATTGTGTCTATAATTTATTTGTTGTTGTCACAATTGCACCAATTGTTCCAAGTACATATTTATCTGTTGATGCTAACAGTCTTCTGATCATTCTGTTTGGTATGAAGTTGTATTCTTTACATACTGATTCTATGTTCTCTATGCTAGTATTGTGATCTACTACAATAATACATTCACAGTCACCATGGTCATAAACAGTTTTGGCTGCAATCTTGAAATTTCTTAAGCGGATGCCTTTGATTGGAAGGAGTATTGCTTCGTATTTCTCAATGAAATGGTATCGAACGTTCAAGGTGACAGTCATTTCACTTTTGGCATCTGTTAAATCTGCTCGTAGAATCTCAGATGTTCTTTGTGACTTGTCCAACAATGCTCTATATGTTACTAGGACATTGCCATCGAAAACTTCTCCTCGTTTGAAACTTGTCAATTCTTCAATGGTTATTGGATTGCATGTTGATGTTTTGCTCCTATAAATGGCAAGGAGTTGCATGTTAGTTAAGAAAATGAAAGGGGATTTGTTTAATTTTTTATTTAGCAATATTTAACTTTTAGATTCTATTTCTAGTGTTTATTTTCCTTGTTCAACTTGGGCATGTCTCTTCATGTTCCTGTACATGAGAGTAAAGAAATTATGTAAATTTTTTTTTTTATCAAATGTAACTTTTCAACTCTAAAAAGGAAAAATTGATAAACACAAGAAAACTTGAATAAACTATAGGATAAGACTAAGTTTACAAGATCAAATTGAAAAAATAACTTTGGCTATGATAATCAAATGTAGAAAAAGTCTCAAACAATAATTTTGTAGTTTAAAAAACAAGTTTTTTTAAGAACTCGCTTCCTACAAATATCTTATAACCAACATTTACAAATATTTTATAACCAACCTTTATTGTATTGAAGAATTATTGTATTAGTTGTAACAAAGCAAGCTTTAATGGTGAAAACTATAAACTTTAGGATCACATAGAGTTATATGCCATAGGTATTTACTATATGTAGAACTCACTTGCTACAAATATCTTATAACAAACATTTATTGTATTGAAGAATTATTGTATTAGTTGTAACAAAGCAAGCTTTAGTGGTGAAAACTATAAAGTTTAGGATCACATAGAGTTATATGTCATAGGTATTTACTATATGTAGCTTTCGAAAAAAAAGATGATTCAAGCTACAACTAGTATGTGAATATGAAGGAGGGACTTTCATTTCATCAACAATTTCTAAGAAAAAAGAGCTATTTTTGTAAAAGAATCCAGAAGATATATCAGAACATTTGTAATTGTGTACTACAATTGAAGAGTTGCAAATATACAATAGTGTGAGGGATTTTGCATTTATTTAAAAAAACAAGTTAGTGAATTGTGGTGCTATGTATGATCAAAGAAAAAAAAAGCCATAATTTGACAAAAATGGTAGACCTTCAAGTGAACAAAAGGGGTCTTAGTGAACTGGGGCCCTACTTCTCGTGAAGCTGACTGAATTGATGCCAGAGCGTGTTGTGGAAAAAAAGACTGGCATGTGGTGACTAAGGTGCATGACCTTAAGTGTAGTTGCTAATGGACTGGTGTGTAATATGGTGGTTGTTCCATCCTATATAATCCATACATGGATGATAAAACAACATTGGCGTGGACTGAAGTTACTTGTGCCATGGATATGCTTGTTGAATGCGAGGAAGGTCTAATTCTTGGAAGGAAGGGATTCAAAGCAAAGTGGATCCTTGCAAAAGTTCCATCATTACCTGCTATTGAAAAAAAAAAAGAAGCTGATATAGCATGAACAGCTTCCAGGTAAGCAAAATCCGCTAGCGGAATAACTGCAGGTAAAACAACTCCATCTCCAGGTGGAAGAGACTAAAACATTAGAGGAAATTTGAGGTATAAAATGGGCCTCCTAAGGAAAATGATAAAATAATAGTTAAAATAATAGTTATTAATTTTGGAGGAAGAATGAAAAAAACTACTTTTTTTATTCGTATTTTCGACATATCTCCCTATGTTTTACTCAAATTCCAAGTGGGAGAGATCGTTGGATGCAGAATTTAATTCTGCATCCAACGAGTACCCATAATGCATACTTTTGATAGACCCCTCTACCCCAAAAATAAGAAATACCTGAAAAAATGTGATGATGACATCATCATCATGTTTTTCAGGTATTTCTTGTTTTTGGGGTAGTGAGATCTATCAAAAGTATGTAGTATGGGTACTCGTTGGATGCAGAATTAAATTTTGCATCCAATGAGCTCTTTCGCTCGGAATTTGAGTAAAAACACAAGGAGATATGTCGAAAATACAAACAAAAAAAGTAGTTTTCTTTTATGACAAATATGTCAATTCAACCATTATGGTTGACTCATTTTATTGAAATTCTATCGATTTTTGAATTCCAACTCACAAAATTTATTGTTGGCGTGTTTTCTTATAAGGCCCATATTAGACCCCAAATTTCCTCTAATGACTTCATCAAAAGAAAACATAGCCTGCACTTAACCGGTTCTTGCAGAAGTAGCTGCAAAACTATGGCATCTGGAGACTGTTCCACAAATATCTTATTGGAAGAGAGAAATAATACGCTATAGCCTCTTGGGGCTCTCCTTTAAAGGTCGACTTGCTGGGAGAGCAGACAAAAGGGATGAAAGGCTGTAAGTAGTAACACACTCCAAAGCCAAATAGTGAATGGGACAATGTGATGTGAGCTGTAGGTCATTTACCAAATTCAGAGCTGGAAATAAGAGGATATTCACACTTTCATCTAATTCTGGTTGTTGCTATAGTGCTTGTTCCATTGGCAAGTATCACATTCTCATATGAGGTTTTTATTAGTGGACTCAGCGAATCCATTCTCATGGGGATAGTAGTTGGAAGAATGCTTTAAGACTATCCCGTGGTTCAGGACAAAGTTTGTCAGGTCACGCAAATTAGAAATATTTGGGTTGTCAAACATTAATGCTGAAAGGGTGTCGAATCTGGTTATGATATTCCGTTGGATAAATTGTATAACTACTTTAACCTAAGTAGCTTTGGTTGGGATGGATTCATCCCATTGTATGCAATAATCAGCGGCAGTCAAAATATACCTATGCCCCATTGAGGATTTGTAATTTATTGGGCCAATAAAATTGATACCCCACTACAAGTAACAATATTAATATCCAACCAATGAGGGTGAACAAAAGGGGCCTTAGTGAACAAGTAACAATATCAATATCCAACCAATGAAGGGGTCTTAGTGAACCAAGTAACAATATTAATATCAACCAATGAGGGAATGAGGAGGCGTCAATGACAAAGAAGATTGAGGAGTTGATCCCCCAAAAGTAGGTCAATTAATGAACTAATAGTAGCCTCTACAAAATGGTGTGTAGAATAAAGTCTAAATAAAACACCCCCTTTCCCACATTTATTTTATCATTTTTGGTGATTCATTGAAAATACGAGTTCTTTGTTGACATTCAGTCATGGATTTAACAAATTGAAGGATTGCAACCACACTCGAGCTCTTTGGTGTTCTTCAGAAAATATTAGAGTCTTTTATGGCTCTGACTTCTCACAAGGTCCAACAAATAATTATGCTTAATATTGGATTTAGAATGCTTTATTTTCATGTAAACCCAACTACTACAGGCCTTAGCCATGGTTGGTAGTTGGACAACTTGAAAACCCATTACTAGAGGCTTCACACACCGGTGGTGCTTGTGTGTGGGATCCATAAGGTATTTGAAGGCTAAGGGATCAGATAGATATTACATAAAATAAATAGATATAACATGAAATAGATAACAAAATACAAGTTCAATACTATTAGCCATCATTTTTTGTACCACATTAAAAGCAAAAAAAAAAATTGAGAACATACCTGTACTTTCTTTATTTGGAACATAAACCAACATCTTAAATAAAAAGTCTAAAACAGATGTAACAAAGCATGAATGGCTTCATGGTCACTCCAATATGCCTCTAATATATTGACTTCACAATATTCAAAAGGCAAATTTGTCCAAATGTGATCAATATGACTTTTTATTTTTGGAGTAGATTTGTTTGTTATTTTGTTTAATTGTTGTGAGTGCATGTATTCTATTAGTTGTCTACTTCTTTGACTATTTGCATGAATTTCGATATTGAAATCACCAATTATTAAAAGGATGCTATGACTATGAAGCATTTGTTCCTTCGCAATTGAGATTGTGTCAATGATCATTGTTGCAGATGAGAATGGAGCAGCATATATGTTCATTATGCAAACATGTTTTTGGATATATTACTCTGACATAACGAGTTCAACTTTATCATTGCAAAAGTTTTTGGTTGCAAGTATGTCTATATTCTTGTCAATGCAAGAAAGCACACCATGTACAAAGTATGATGTATTGAAGTTGAATTTGGAAAATTCGTTTTTATTTGGCTGAAAATTTGTTCTTGTTTCTTGAAAACAGAGAATCATATTGCTGATGAGATCGTGGTCTTGTAGTATGTCATCAATGTGTGCTTGTAAGCTACGTGTGTTCAATGTTGCAATTGAAAGTATATTTGAACATGTAGCAGATTTTTGAAAATACTCTAATTTCCATTATGCATCTGCAATCAATCGTTTCATTTCAACGACCACTTTTTTGTTTACATAGAAGTTTTCTTGACTTAATTTTTGAATTAGATATAGTGAGTCCATGGTTTTCACTCGCGATAAAGCTGTGTAGACCAATCCATGTGTTCTTATGCCAATTGGATCAAATGCAAGTCTATCTAAAGTTAATCCTTGTGCTCTATGTATTGTTCTAGCACATGCTAACTATATTGGGAATTGTTTTCGAACAATAGTTTGTTTCCTTCCTTTAGACCTAGACAATGGCTTGACGACACTAAATATTGGTGTCCATGTTGGTGAAATGTTTTCATCATAGAATTCACGAAACTTTTCTCTTTGGAATTTTCCAACAATTGGATCAAAAAATTCTACCCAAACAACATCGACTTGTTTTTTATCCTTTGAGTAACTCTTAAATGCTCCATTCACACCATTGACAAGACCGTCTTCTATGTTGTAGTTTCCTGCATATAATTGAACCAACATGTTTTCTTTTATTAGTATTTTGGCTGGTAAATTTGATGTCTTGTCATAGGTTTGAAGGTTTTCTTGACTATTCTCAATTTTGTCAATTGCTTCAAGGGTTATTAATTATTCATCTACTACTAAAATCATTTTATCATTATGTCTTTGCACATCCTTGTTTTTGTAAAATAAGTATGGAAAAAGTGGATCTACAGGTGCTAGTCTGTAACAATGGCGATTTATGTACTCTATGTCATCAACAGATTGCTCATTCAATCTCATTTTGTTCAATATTTTGATAAAGTCTTCATCTTTTTTATGCATTGTAAAGTGCAAATTATAGCATTTCACTTTTTCTTGCCAAAAATTATATGATAGTTTATGCTTGTTCAATATCGAACTTTCGAAGATAAGGGAATCTTTGATAGTTTGTGCTTGATACAAGTCACCTGAGAAGATAATATTGACATTTCTGAAATACATTGTTGGCATGTGCTTTATTTCTCTTAGTCATTTGTCAATTTGGTACAAGAATGTTGAGCCAACAAGCGATGCCTCATCAATTAGCAATATACAAAGTTGTCCATAGTGTTTTGTTAAGGTATCTAATTTTTCATTATTCAAGGGTAGGTATTCTGATTTGTTGAATGGCATGAAAAATGCAGAGTGTAGCGTGACACCACCTGCATTAAATGCATATTTTCCTCTGTAGGTTGTTATGAATCCATTTATTTTATGTGGTTCATACTCAATTATATTATTATACATGCACACAAGGGTCTGGAATAACGCTTTTGTAGTAAATGTTTTCCCTGTTCTCGTGCCTCCTGTCAAGAACAAATAAATCGGTTCATTTGGCACCCTTTTCTTTCTAGTCATTATATCTTTGACTATAGCTGCTTGTTCTTTGTTCAATTGCCTCCTTATATTATAAAATGTGTTGTTTTCTAATATATGGTGTTGCTTTACAAGGTGATAAGGCTTGTCAAATGATGTTTTTTATTTTTTTTATGTTTTGGAAGTGTTTTAGATCAGCATCAATATTATAGTCGTCATTTTTCTCGTAATCATAGTGGAACATATCATTGCTACTTGTTGTGTTCTTTCGAGTTATGTCTCTATTAAACACCTCATAATCTTTAGTTTCTAGTGTATTCGATGCATCATCAATGTCGCCCCATGATTCAGTTGTTGTGTACATGAACCTTTGTTGATTTTCTTTAATGGTACTTTTCAAGACCAGGTATGCATTTTTCCAAGTTGAATATTGTTCCTTGAAAATGATTTCATCGCGTTGATAGGGAACATATAACATTAATTGTTCTCTATAGTATTTCTCAGGATCTTTATGCTCATTGTATCTCACATATCTAATCACATACGGAACATCACTTTTTCTTTGTTTGTTTCCTTTTTCATATAACTTGATGCAAACTCTGCCAAGCATATATTTTCAATTGTTGCAGGACGTTGTAGATAAGAATCAATGATTGATGCACATACTATGTATTCTGAGTCATCTGGTTCTCGGTGTAAATCCTTTGGTTTTTTCAAAATGAATGCTCGTTGGTCTCTAGGCGAAGTATTAATGAATATGCATTTCCTTGAGCTAGTATTCAAAGGCAAAGACATAACAATATATACAGCTTGTTGTGTAGACATTTGTTGCAAGTTCAACAAATCCTTTCCAAGTCTACTTATTGTTTGTATGATGTCAATATTTGTTTTTTGTGTTCTTTTCTTATATGCCTAAATGTCTCTGTCATTGTTCTATCGAGATTTTTCATGTAAGAGCTACAATATGTAGCTGCAGCATATGAATGAAGTACAAATTGGGAGTCTATATTTTCATTCCAAACTCATGGGATACGATGAGAAAAACTATTTGTCCATATGTCTACAGGTTTTCTTTCTAGTAGGATTGTTGTTCGATTTAGACTACATTTAATTGCATTGATGTAATCATCTTCTGTCAAACCCAAGCTCTCTAAGAAATTATGAAATGTATATTTTTCATCATATTTAGTATGCTCCAAAGTATCAAAATTTAACTTTACACTTCTTTTCATTTTATCATTGTTATATTCTGTTGGTTCAAGTATTCTTGTTTTTCGCATTGGGGGTATGGGGAAGTTGAACCTACAATGGGAATTTTTATTTTTCCTACAAGTTCTTATATGATGATGACGTTGAAATGTTTTAAGATCATTTTCAAGAAAACTTGAATCACGGGACAAATATCTATCCACAAATTTCTCTATTTCAACATTTGTATTTTTTCCATAAATGGGTGCATCTTTTATCCACAGTAATCCCTGATCATGTTGACTTCCTCTATTTTGGATTTATGTTACAAAGAAATAATCCTTTATCTCACCTTAGTATTTGTAATCATAAGAAACTAGTTTTCGTAGTGCATTTATTATGTTTCTATAATATCGAACACAAGTTACAGGATCATTTCGTACCAATGTTTCAATTTCATTATCTTGTATTTCATTTTCAATAGGAAGATTTGTCTTTTCTTTTATATATTTTAGTGCATTGATTAACGGTTTCCAATGATGCTCTGCACTACTAAAGGATACAAAGAATGTCGGGGGTCCTATTTGTCGTATCATTGCATAAAGGTTTATGCGTACACCTAGATGGTAGTCTGGTGATGTGCAAATTGATTTTAGATCCATGTAACCAATGTCTAATTTTAATATCCGGCCCAAATTTGGTTTTGACTCAACATCTTTTGCTAAAAAAATTCTTTCTTTTAATTGTCCTTTTCTTATTCTGATCCAAATACAATTTAATACTTGATTGAGAATAATGCGAACTACTTTATAAAACAAATTTGTGATGTGATATGCAAATTCATGGTCCTTGTGTAATACCTCCCATCAAGCAATTTTCTAATAAATATTACTCTTTGTAACATCATCCGGTCATTTTTGTCCATAGAAAAGTGTAGGGAAACTCATCTCCTCTAAGTATTTGTCCTGAAAAATTCCTAATGGAACGTAGCCTTCACCAAGAGCAATGTTTATTTGATTCTTTTGAAGATCATATATACTATGCGAATCTGTGAATCCATGGAGTAGTGTTTTTGTAACTGATTCCTGAGTATTTTTATCAATGTCAATCTGAATTTCATTTTCAACATCGGATTCATCTAATTCCTTTTTTTGGTTGAACATTTCTTTCCAATTGTCATTTATAGGCAACTTTCTCCATTTTATACAGCATATTTTTGCACAATCGCCTTAACGATTTCATGACTATATGCACACGAATGCGACCAAAAGCATATGCACTTTTATAGGATAGTCTTTTTTTAATTGCCACTGCAACGATGTTGGTTTGTTTTATGTCACGAGGCAAGGCATGTTGAATTCGAGACATGTCAACAGGTACATTGATAACACCTCCAGTTAGACCCATTTGTTGACCTCTATATTTTCGTCCTAACTCTCTTATTTGCAAGAAAGGTAGTCTAGGTGATACTAACCTTTCCTCCAATTCATTTAATTTCTTCACAATGTCTATGCATTTATTTCTTCTAATGTGTTGTGGACATGCAAATTTAGGAATTGCGTCATGTTGCAAAGATTTTTTACAAGGTTGGCATATGTATTGGTTTTCCAAATTTTTGTTTGTGCATGCTTTTATTTGTGTTTCTTCTCTTCGAACTACTTTATGCATATCTATGTCTCTTGTTTCTACCATATCCTTTCTAGCAAGCACAGATGGAGAAACTGCAAATCGGAATGTCAGATATATGTTTTTCAAATGCTTATTCAGCTAGAGTTGGAAGTATTGTTTCTTTTTTTCTTTGTCTTCATCGGAAACCCTAGGCCTTTTTACCTTTTTAATCTTCTCCTCTTGTTTCAATGGTTCAAATTGCTCACAAACAACATTTGCAGTTTTTTTTTATGTCAACATTCTATATATTTCTAAATCACGTCTATTTGTTTTCTGACCTAAGCTAATATCATTCCTGATTGATTTTTTTAGAGAACGAAGAGTCAATTTTGTTTCACGTGTATGTATGTTATTACTAGATGATATTGTGTTGGTATTAGCACTTGTTTCTATTACTTGTTGCAATGGCTCAAAAAGAAATTGTTTTATGCCTATTTGATATTGAATAACATTAAACACCTTTGATGTTTTTCTTTCTGGGTGGAATGTAGTCAAGATGGTCATTGTTTTGGCAGACCATATGCATATTTCTATGTTCCAAATATATGATATCCAAGCGTAGACGAAAAGGCCACCTTCTATGTTTCCTTTTTCATATGGCAATCCCAAATTGACAATATATGCTTGCCAATTAGCTATTCTTGGAACATCTTTCAATATGTCAATATTGATATATTGTTCTATGCATCTAATTGCAAAAGAATCATTTTGCCTTATTGCGTTGGTGAAAGTTTGTGCTACTATGCGTCGGAAGCAATGTGTGTCATATTCGTTGCATGTTAAATGACAAATGGTATCAAATAAAGTTTCACCATGTGCACTATTGAATCCACAAACTCGTTCTATTCCACATGCAAGCATTTTCTTTTTTATTTGAATCCATTGTTGTTCTATGTCTTTATATTTTATACTCTCTTCATTATGTGGATGACTATTGATCGTGTGAGTTTGTCTTTTGCACAATAATGGTTCAAAATGTCCAGCAAGAGGATTTTCGTCATGAAACAATATGTCATATATGTTGTTTGCTAAAGTTGAATTGAAATGTAAGTATGGCTTCATTTTTTTCTTTGACCAAACTCTAATTGGTATGTTGAGCCATTTCAACAATCAATGTATGCAAAATATGTCTCCCCAAAGGCCTCTATCTTTTAATGATAGAATATTTGAAGCTGATATTGATATTCATTGTAAATAAACCTCTAGATCATTGACATTATGCATTTCCATCAAGGAATGCATATTCAATTCATGTTGATAAGATGCAAGTGCTTCTTGATCATTCTTTTCCAAACAATATTTGAAATGTTGTATAGCACCCTCTCTCAGTTCTATATATGTGTATCTATTGTGCAATAGTACATGGAGAGCATCAAACAAACAATCTCCAGGCGTAAATGCAAAATTATCCAAGCGATACAGGTTGTATTTTTCTAAAACATCATCAATAGAATCTTTTGTATTTTTAAGTATGACCATTATTCTGCATGCAAATATATTACAAAAAGCATAAGGGTAAATTCAACTTAATTTTCTTTTGAGGAAAAAACAAAGCAAAATATTACATCCTAAAATTTGTTCAAAATTCAAAAGTGAATATTTGAACAATAACTTCAACTTGCAACTTGAATCATAATTCCTATGAAATTTAAAAGCAATTTTGATAAAATGGAACATACAAATATTATAGCACGACTGTAAAAATAATAAATGTAAATCAATTAATGTAAAGAAAAACATATGATGAATACCTTAGTTCTAGCAAGACATGATGCATAAAATAATATAGTAATGTCGAAATATAATGGCTCATGAAACTAGTTGTTGTGTAAATACTTAAGAGGAAAGACTACTTAAGTTCACTTTGATATTTTCTATACACTTAACAAGGCCCATAATTGCTTAATATAAGTTTTGTTGACCAAGCATTCTGGTTTGTGTTGAATGTACAGACTAAATAATAAAAAGGGCCTTTAAAATTAATTCAAACAATTGTATTATTTAAAGATAAAAGTTATTTGCGACAAGTCCTGAAATTCTTAAATCCTCTTCACTTAGTTGTGGTCTACCTAAGATTTAATCATTGTAATACTATTAACATTATAATGTGAGGAATACTTTATTTAAAGTGTGATAGCATGATGAGGTGACAAATTTGTGTGTTGTCTTGCAGTCCATATGTTCAACCATCGCTCCCTTTTTCATTGAAGGATAAAGGGAACCCTTGATGTTACCAATGAAAATGGATCTTTGGTGAGCGGAGAATATTATTTCACCCAAGCTACTCACCCTCAATCAAATGGGATATCTCATTGCATTCCCAAACAGTTTATGGGATCTGAAGGAATTGGAATATGTACTCTCTTTTTCTCTATCTTAAAATAACTTTTATATAGCGCACTTTGTAGTTTAGATTTGGTGCCCTTTCCCTGGGCTTAATAGACATACCGGGATTAAGAAGATCAGTTGTGAAGGATTTGAATCTTTTTCTTGATGTTATTATAACCGACATAGATCCATATTAAAAGGATTTGGCAAGCACAAACAGGGATCGAATATCTTGAGATGCAACTATGTTTTTAAAGTGTAAATGTTGAGAAAGTGTCTTAATCTATCTAATTTGTGTTTTTTTTATATGTGTCGTTGTAAATGTTTTAACTCTAATTTAAGTGGACATGTTTTTATTTTATCATATTTTTTATTTTTTGAAAACACACATGTCAACTCTAGGATGAGGACCAAAGGACTTACTGCATCTCCAATTTACCTAATTTATTATTTTATAATATTTTAAAAAGGATATGTGTCAACTCTAAGATGAGCACAGAACACATTACACATCTCCCTTTACTGGGAGGGAATACGCAATAATTGAAATCATTTCTCATGAACTACATGTTATATATAGTTTAAAATAAAAATTTGTATTAAAACATGCTATTATATTCACCAAATTATTTTAGGTACATTTTACTATAATATTCTAATATCAAATTCTACGAGTTTCTTCATCGCTAATTCCTTTCTATGAGTGTATGGATATAGCAATTCATTAATATAACTGTTTGTTTTTTTCAGAAAGAAAAAAGCATGTCCTTGTTATTCTCAGAAGAATCAAAGGTCATCAGTACAATCATCCCGTCATCGGGTTACATACCATAACAGCCCACCAGAGTTCAGCCAGGGGGAAAGGCATAACAGCTATAAAAAGATGATCCCATCATAAAACTGTCTCATCATAAAGTGAGAACTGTCTACTCATCCACATCTACCGAGTGCCAAAGGGATCTGAACAACATTCTAAAAGTGATCACTCTATCAATCAATACATATATGAGGGAGATAAAAAAATTCCCTTAACCATGCTCAGAAGAGCTGAAAAGTGTCCTGAGAAACCAAAAGGTTCTCAATATATTCCATAAAACTGCCTTTACCCTGAGGAAAGGAGAGTGCAGTTTTAGAGAGATAGTCAGCCGTCCGATTGTGCTCTTGGTAAATGTGAGTGAAAGACAAGTCCTGGAAACTAGAAATTAGCTTTTTTGTCTCCCTACACCAATGAACAAGTTCAGGTGGGGAGAGAGTAGTCGATCCCATCACCCAATTGATGATTACTTGAGAATCACTGTATACATGGTATAGGGGGATCCCCATCATATGGGAAGAGAGAAGAAGTGCCCATAAGCTGAGAAATTCTAATTTGGTGTTAGTGCCATATCTGACCCCCAGCGAGAACTCCAAGTAGTGAGAGTCATTGAGAAAAATGCAGTAACCTACACCAGCAGTCATACAATTTAATGCACCATCAATAAAACCGCAGGGATAAACCTTGCAGGGGGGCTTCCCCAAATTTCTGCTTCGAAATTTTTTTGAGACAATCCAAGAAGGGAGAGCTTGAACAGTAGTAATAATTTGCTGAACAATACTGAAAATGTTCCTTTTTTTCCCTCAACAATAGCCAGGTTGCGCACTTTCCAAATTATCCACATCATATAGAAAGGAAGCAAAAAGAGGTGTGAGTTTCTTGATAGATTTCCAAACCAACCGTTTAACATGTCCCCAAGAGGAACACCCTGAGAGCAAGCTGGGAGGTTAAAATAATCACTAACATGTTCAGCCATTGTTTTCCAAACCATGCAGATGGAAAATAAGTGCTCGATTGTCTCCTCGTCTAAATAGCAAAGAGCACAAATACCTGGGCCCGATATACCTCTTTTTTGTAGATTCTCCCAAGTGAGAATTCTATTCTGGATAGCTAACCAAATAAAACATGAAATTTTATTTGGAAGGGCCTTGTTCCACAGATGGGAGTCAACAGGATTTGTAACCGGGAGCGAGGAGGAACGAACAATGCAGTCATAAGCATTCCTGGCAGAAATGGAGCCCGATTTTTTATTGTAAGCCCATACAAGATCATCAGGACGATCGATGAGGCGAATACCAGCTCCAAATAAACCCTCAATATATGCATTCCAAATTGATTTGTAAGAGCCTCCAAGATCAAGGTCATCGGCGGTGAACCAATAACTCTGTGCATTTAAAAGAGATTTATGAGCCTGAGAGAGAGTGCATAGATTCAAATCCTCCAGGTAAGATCTCAGATCCTAGGGGAGATTAAAGGAGTAGTGAGAACCAACAATCGGGTCAATTCCCAGCAAAATATTTTCACCATTTCCCACCTGCCAAGCCATATGAATGCCCATCCAAGGAAGAGCCTGCATGAACCCTCTCCACATAACAGAAACATTGCGTGAACTGAAGTGTTTGTATCTGAGCCAGTCAGCCACTGCGAAGCATTTCATATATTTGAGATGAAGAACTTGATACCATAAACCTTTGGAGTGGAGGATTCTCCAAAATGTTTTGAGACACAAAGCTAAGCTGAACCATGGGAGGTTTTTGATTCCCCAGCCCCCATATTCTTTGGGCCAAGAAAGATCCTTCCAGCTAGCCAGATGGTATTTGCATTTTTTGTCAGAGGATCCCCATAAGAAATTAAACATGATGCTTTTGAGTTTCTGAAGAATAGAGGCTGGGAGAGGAGCAAGTCCCATCCAATACACAGGTATACTAGACAGTACATATTGGATGAGGATCAATCTGCCCCCAAGGGAAAGATACTTGTAGGTCCAATGACTTATCCTTCTTTCAAACTTGTGTATTATCCAATGCCAATCATTTACTCTATACCCAAGCGGTTTCAAATAATAACCTAGGTAATTGAACCCAGATTGGAGCGGCGACATCCTATAAGGCAGGACTCCCACAAAATCATTTAGACAGTCATTAGCAAGATTGTAGTAGAGAAAACAAGACTTTTCAATGTTGATCCTCATGCCCGAGGCTTTACAAAAGGTCTCGATGATAACCTCGAATGCAGACCAGTCCTGGAGAGTACCCGAGCCCAAGAGTATTACATCATCCACAAAGAGGAGGTGAGAAAGAGCAAGGGAGGGCAAGAGTTGAATGCCCCGAATGAGACCATTAGATATGGAATCCCGAATGAGAAGACCGAGGCCCTCGATGAAAAGGATAAAGAAGAGAGGGGATAAAGGACAACCTTTCCGGATACCACGAGTAGTTGTGAAAAAATTAGAAGGAGTCCCGTTGACCAGAACCGCAAAATTAGCAGTAGAGATGCATCCCATAACCAAATTTACAGTAAGGAGGGGCACTCCAATTTGAATCAGAATCAGTCTAACATAAGTCCAATCAACACAATCAAAAGCCTTTGTAAGATCCAGCTTGAGAACAAAGGCGCAGAGATTCTTGGTTTTGACAGAATGAAGGACCTCTTGCATAATACCTATAGGCTCAGAGATTTGACGGTCTTTAAGAAAACCGAAGTGTTCCTGAGAAATACCCAGATCCAAAAAGGGCTTTAACCTTCCAGCAATGACTTTAGCAATGAGTTTATAGAGAAGGTTGCATAAAGAGATGGGCCTAAAGTCAGTGAAGGTTCGAGGCTTGCCCTTCTTTGGGATAAGAGCAAGGAATGTTGAGTTCAAGGAAGGAGGGATAAAACCGGAGGTCCTAGTCATGTCAATGGTTTTTAGTAACACAGGGCCCAGGAGATCGAAAAAGTGCAGATAGAACTCCACAGGCCACCCATCCGGTCCCGGGCTACGATCTTTTTTGAAAGACTTGAGAGAGTCTTCAATCTCCTTCAGACTAACCGGGCAAGAAAGGAGAAACGAGTGTTCTGAGGGAATCATTCTGGGGAAGAGCGAGACCACCTTTAGTTGGTGCACTAGACTAGTAAAACCATCATCCTTGAATATATTTTCAAATTATGCTTTTCCCAACTCTTTTAGGGAGGCCTCCTCCTCAATAAGATTACCATCAAAATCTTCAAGAGACCAGATCATGTTTTGTAATCTTCTCCCCGAAGCCACAACATGAAAAAATTTGGTGTTGGAGTCACTCTGAAGAGCCCACTTGGTTCTGCTTTTCAGTTGCCAGGTAAGATGAAAATGTTCCACGATCCTCTGCATTTCAGCACTAAGGTGAGACAAATGGGTAGTTTGCTCCCTAGTGAGAATACCATTAGAGGGACCTGCAAGGATTGATTCAATGGCAAGTTCAAGGCTAGAGGATGCAGAGTCGATGCTTGGTGATTTAACCTTTATCCAACTCTTAGTAGCAAATTTAAGTTTGCACAAGATGTGACAAAGATCCTCAATGCCTAAAATATTATCAGCATCAGATGTGGTGGACCACCAGCGGAGGAACCAATCGATGAAGTCAGGATCTTCTAGACAAGAACGATTAAATTTGAAGGGGTAATCAAAGGGGCCTTTTAGAGAATTCCATTCAAGGCAAATAGGAAAATGGTTAGAGAGATTTAAGCATTTGGTCCAGGTCATGTAAGCCCCTAAAGAGGGAAGCAGGGTATTGGAGATAAGAAAACAATCAATACATTTACTAATGCCCTCGTCGCCAACTCGACCATTGCGCCAAGTAGGTCCAGTCGTAGGGGGAGCCACATCCACAAGTCCTACTGTCTCAAAGAGACATAGGAAGTGATCGGAAAGAGGGTCCAGAGTGGAGAGTGAGATTAAGATCCCCACCTAATACCAGATGTGGTAGGTTTAGTAACCCACCTCGAAGGGCTTTGTCCCAAAAAAGGTCTCTATCCCGATAAGAACCATAAACGTTGAGAATATGGAGAGGATCTGGCATCCCTCGAATGGAGACCTGAAGCAATATACCCGCACAAGTTTGGAAGGCCCTACAATTTGCCTTAGACAGATTCCAAGCAGAGAGAAGACCCCCCGAAAGCCCACAGGCACTGATAGCACAGAATTCCCAAGAGGGGAGTAATTTCGAAAAAGCAAACAGAGCAGGGGAGGCACTGCACATGGTTTCCTGCAAAAGGATGAAGTCAGGGTTAAGGGATTTGAAAAGAGCACGGAGGCTAAGTGATTTGGTCCTGCCTCCCAGACCACGAATGTTAAGGGAGAGGATTGACATTAGGTCTTATCCTTTGGGGGAGACATCACTCTAAGTCCCCTGGGTGAGTTACCTCTGGCCGCATCCTTGATACGAACAGAGAGTGGAATGTACGATGGAGAGTCCGAAGAGAGGTCGAATTTGGAGTCCCTTTTCCCTTTGAGAGGCTTCCTGACAGTCACATCCGCAAACCTGATGGAATTGAGGTGAAGCGTGGAGGGAGAGGTGGGAGAAGAGGCCGTGAAAATAGAGAGGGACCTCTTAAGAGAGGATCAGAGAAAGAAGGAGAGGAGATGGTGCTATGATGGAGGGTGGTCTGATCAGAAGGCGGTTCAAAAGGTAAATTAGGGGGGATGACCAAGCCAAAAGGAGGAGCCGTAGGTAAAAGAGGGGGGAAATCCACCATCGAGTCAAGAGCAGGCGAAACCATGTGGTGACTCTCCAAAATAGAAAAAGGCGGGTTGACAGCACTAGAGGGAAAGGAGAGTGCTTCTGCTGCCTTTGGAACAGAATCGGGAGAAGGGAGAGAATCCGGCATGGCAAATGAGGTCAATGCCAACGGGGCTAACCGTGGAGGAGAGTCTGGAACAGTATTGGAGGATGACGAAGGGACAGGTAATTTTTTATGAGTCAAAATCAAATTGTCAACAGCCTCAAAGAAAGAGTCAGGAACAAAATCAGTGGGAGGAGTGGACTCATTAGAAATACCTGGTGGAGTATGATGGCCCTCCGAGGGGCTGGCCGAAGGCAAAGGCAATCGGAGTTCACCCAAATCTGAGTTGTTTCCACCTGTGAACCTATGAGGACAGGAATTCCTCAGATGACCCAATGTGCGGCAGCAACTACATGGGAAGGGTACGTGAAGATAATCGAGCCGCTGGATCAATAAGCGCTTGTTCCACAGTATCTCCACTTCCGCAGGTAGCCCTCGAGAAATATCCATCTCTACAAGTATTTTTGCTATCCTCTTATCAAATACCTGATGAAATTCATCCTCCACCGATACGAACCTCCCAATAGTATTCCTGATTCCTTCCAGAAAATGTTTGCTCCACAGGGGGAACAGAAGGTGGGGTAATAAAACCCACAGGTAGCGTTTGGAAATTTTGTCTCTCAAAGGATCGAAATTGGAGTGCCAGTGACCAAGAACCAACGAACCCTTTCTAATGCGCTAGATACCTTCCAAAACCTGGGAGCAGTGTTCAACATCAAGAAACACAAACACAATCCCACCATTTGATAATAAACTGATGGTCGGGATATAATCAAAAAGAGGCTTCCAATTCTCCGAAGCCCAGTTGACCCAAGACACCTTGTTCATCCTGCAATACTCCAAACGTCCCACCAGGGCACGCAAGCAAAGGGATGTGACTCGATCCATGAAAATGTCATGTCCCAAGACATATCGATAACAACCCTCCTGTGCATTAACGCATTTGGTCCTCCGTTTTCGATGGAAGCGAGTCTGAGCACCATTTTCTGCCATAGATAAGTCCCATAGAGTCAACCCCACAAGACTATTATCATAGAGGCAAAGGTGTTAACCCCAGTTACCCAACAAAGACATAGTCCAGAGCCGCAGAGAAAGGGTGCTAAAATAAACAAAGGACAGAAACCAAAAACCAAAACAAACCCCGGTCCAAGCAAAGTCCAGTAGCTGAAAAAGAGCCCGTTGAATACCCAATGTCAACGGCGTCAGTAGCCTGACGACAAAGAAGAGGAAGGAGTAACCCTGGTTTGGTTAAGGGTAAGAGTCACGAAAACTACGAGGTGACACAATCATCCAAAAACCACATAATTCAACCCTGTACCTGACTAGAACCTTCGACGAATCCGAGGAGAAACCCCATGCAAGGTTGGTGAGAAAAACGACGTCAACCAGAAGCAGTGGCAGAAGCGAATCCTTCCCACTTTTTTTAGTCTTGGTTGGTACTAGTCCCCCAGTGAAGGGAAGGGACTCCAAGAAAGGCTGCAGTCCAGTGCCCACCAACTTGAGCGAGGAAACCCCAGACAGAGAGAAAACCCAGAGCGTAAGAACCCAGCAAGTCAAGTGAAAGACGACGGGAAGTCAGCCCACCAAGAGGGGTTCTAAGGCCCGAAAAGACAAGGCAGCAGAGTGACAACTCTGTCACAACTTTTTGGACAAACCCTTGCAGAGGTGAAAGGGCAAGCAATGAAGCCGCTGTAAAGGAGATACGACCCAGGAGCCCAAATGCTACCACAAAGAGCCCTTCTACGAGCACAGAGAAAGGGAGGGTCTTCGCCATGGTGCTACAGGAATCGCAGAGGAGCGACCCATCGACTCCCTCCAGCCCTCAATCCCTGAAAACCTTGTTTGTATGAATTTATGCATTCATGCTAGGGTGGGTGGAGGGACTTCTTAGCGTGTTCTAATTTTACATCTTATGCCATATATTAACACTTCTATCAAAATAATTTGGAGGTGTCCTAGATGCATGTGAGACATGAGATGTAGTGTCCAAGACAAGTTATTATGGTGTAGATTCAATAGTTAGAGCATAGACTGAAACCCCTATGCATCTCCATAAACCCTCCAAATGGCATATAAATATCTTGAGAGCCTATGGAAATTTTCTACCCTACACCATACGTGGCATCTCAAAGGTTGTGTTTACAACTATTAAATACTTACTTTTCGAATCAGGTTCCATGTACAACTATCCAATCCATTGTCTTCAAAATGAATATGAATCATCCTATTTTGCATATTTTATAGGTTGGAAAGTTTAGGTTGTGTTAATGTAAAAAACATATAAAAAAAAGTAGGTTTTGTTAAGGTATAAATATATGAAAAAAGAATGCTCAATAGATAGTAACAATTAAAAAAAAATACTCTACCAAATGTCACAATCATTCAATTTTTTAATTTTTTTAGAAGCTTAGGGGTTCAATAGATATTACTCAATTTTTAACCAAAATATAAAATTAACGATTTCCTAATTTATATGTTTGTTTGGCTATCTAGATTTTATCCCTAAAAAGAATCAAATTAGAAATGTTCCAAAAGTTATGCATGCGAGTATCTCATTATGTTGTAAATTGTAAATTGATTATTTAATATCCATTTTACCTTTGGATCTCTCTAAGTACTTGATAAATATGGGTTTAAAATGGATCTATGCTAGAATTTTTTTATATTTTATTTAAGTTATATGTAATTTATATTCCTAGTCTCTATGATCAGCACATGTTGAAGATGTAATCATTGTTACCTTTGATTTCAAGAAAATAGTAAGGAACAGATATTTTTCCCCAAAAAAAAAATCAAAAGTTCAAAAAATAAAAGTAGATTTTGCAAAAGACGGATTGTTGGGATAGAAGAACTGCCATCTACTTTCTGTCGGAAAGCCGCATCAGTAGAAAGCAAAAAAACCGGGTTGATTTTCTGCGACCCTTTACACGCAAATAGGATTAAAAATGGTTTTGGAAATGCTGGCCATATTCCCTTCTTCAAATTAATCTGGCTAGGAAAAGATGTTTGAACCTATATACTTGTCCATGTCCATGGAAATGAAATAATTAGCCTTGATAGTGTATTGATCCAATTCAATGATAATTATTCCTGGTGGATTTTTTGCGACGCTTTACACGTATATAGGATTAAAAATGTCGGGTGAGAGCTTAAACAAGGTTCCTTGTACAATCCAAGAACTTGATACCACCCAAGGAACAACTCCATGTTCAGAAACAACCGTAAGAGATGTCAGGTTTCAGTTACAACGGTGGGAATACGTGAAGGTCTCCGGTCGAAAGAAATTCATCATTCATGTGGTAGATATGAAAGAGTTACTGCAGCCTCGGCGATTTATTTTATCCGTCCGCTGTGACAGTAATGAGCCTGGATTGTGTAATTACAATAGTGAAATCAATCGCATTTCCCGTGCAAAAGATTATTTTCAGGTTAAGAACCGATCATGCCCAACTTCATTGATTCAGTTTTTTATTTAATAAATCGGCGAAACTATTTATATGAATTTATAAGTGGATGATGCAGGTACTAGATGTGGATAGGGGAGCGTCGGATCATGAAATTGAGATAGTCTAGAGCAGGTGCTTGTTACGAATTCAGTTTGACAATGGAGCTTCTTCCGAAAATGCCATTAGGGTTGCTGAAGAAGCTTACATTAATCTGCTACTAGATCGATCCCTCCATAAAGCGATGGGGACGAACGAATTACAAGCTGAATCCCCAACCAGTTCGGATCAGCAAAGGATAGTAATTACGAGAATTCGAGGGCCATCAAAGAAACATGGGATTGTATCCTTCTGCAGAGAAGGGCGGGCAACAATGGATTTCAGGCTGGGAGTTACGTCCCACGAAGCGGACATTAATAATATTCGCCCAGAAATGGTTGAATGGATCGAGCAGGCTTGGAGGGATCGAACTCCTGATCAGTTACTTGTCTTTCCGCCGTCGGACAGGTTTCTGGTTGTGTACATCGGCTATATAGAGACTGAAACGTATGGCACAGAGGATTGGGAGTTCCGCACAACAAGAAAATTTATCTTTTAGCATCATATTTTAGCATCATAAGTAGTTTGTGGTATTAATGTGATGGTATTGGCATTATTTACATTTTTGTGGTGTTAAGGTGGTGTTATTAGCATTAGTAACATTTTGTGGTGTTAATGTGGTGGTATTAGCACCACTTATATTTTGTGGTGTTAATATGGTGTTATATTTGTTATTGGAAATTGACTTTTTCTCATTTATGTTATGAGAAATGCCATGTTGACAAATACCATAAAATGGTGCTACCATATTATATTATTTGTCACATGGACATATACAATTAGGATTTAGTTATCACTATTTGCACCATAAACATAACAAATTCACAAATAATTATTGTGTAAATAACTTAATTCAATATTTATTTTTTGTTTTATCAATTAAAATAAAAAAAAAAGCAAAGATTAAATTATGTCTATTTGCACCACAATCACAAGAAGTTAAATTCATCATTTTTAGAATATTTAAGCAAATAATTTCCATGATTCATTTATTAGGCTTTTCAACACACACACAACAAGTTCACAAGTAATTATTTTGTAAATAACTCAATTCAATTATGAATTATTATTATTATTTAAACAAATAAATACAGTTGACAAATATATAGAAAACAACCATTTTTAATTTACTATTATTGTAAAGTAGTAATAAAAATGACTTGGATTGAAATTTGATTATTTAATTGAGAATGTTTTTATATTATGAAAATTCTTGATGGAAATTTGTATCATTATTATGTATTTAGCACATGGGTCTAAATTTATGGAAGTGGTCAATGAAGAAAATCTCTAAGTAGGGCCCTAAAAGAAGCTTTTAGGAACCTATATCCAAGAAGACACCACAAAGGCCACCACACATCTTCATAATAATATTCTTAGCCTCTAAGTATGTCATTCACACTATTATAAGGTTTCAATCACTAAAAATAGGTTTAGTGACAATCAACATAGTCGAAAGAAGAATCATAGGCCTTGGGCTAAATGAATCCCAAGCGTAGAGAAATGTAATGTTGGCAAGTACCATATAGTGTTGTTAAGATCATATTTGTCACATGCACATGTACAAATAGGATTTTATTATGACGATTTGCACCATAAACACAACAACTTTAGAAATAATTATTTGTAAATAATTTTATTCAAATTTGTTTCTTTCAAACAATGCTCATGATTCATTTATCAAGTTTTACACCACAATCACAAGAAGTTCAATTATTTGTCTTTATATTATTTAAACAAATAAAAACACATGATTAATTTATGAGTTTTTTTGAGCAAAAGCACAATAAAGTCACAAAGAATTATTTTCTAAATAGTTATTTTTTAATTTATTACTATTAACAAATATTAATAAAAATTATTTGAATTGAAATTTGATTATTCATATGTATGTTATTTTTTTATTGATCTTATTAAATTACTTGATGGATATTAGTATCATTATTAGGCTTTGAGCACAGGACATGGTTCTCAAATCTGTAGACATGTTTGAGGGAGGAAAACTCTTCCTTGTACACTAAAATAAGCTTTTAGGAATCTAGGACTAAGCAATACAGTTAACACACGTCTTCCTGAGAGTATTCTTAACATATTTATGTGTGGGAATTGAATATATTATGAGGTTTTGATCAATATTGATAGATCTACGGGCCCTCAACCTGGTTAAGAGAATAAACTTAGGCCTTATCCTAAATGAAGCTTCTCAGCATATAGGGATAATAATTATTTATTGAGGAAACAAATATGAATTTTTGAGAAGATATATGGCCTTATAATATGGATAATGGGGGAATTGGATGAAATAAACCTAGGTATAACTCTTTAGGGAAAAAACTTGACTAAGGGAGGAAACCTGAGACTTGAACCTAAGAGTAAGCATCTAAGCATATAAGATTAACAAGTATACCTTGAACCACCACATAATACCTCCTAAGGGCATCCTTGGCCTAATATATGGGGTATTAATATAAGTAAGATGTTTTAAGCACTATATATGGGCATTTAGGCCCTTGACATGTTCAAGGGAGGAAACCTAGGCCTCAGTCCCTAATAAAAAAAAGTGTGCATCCAAGGCCAAATACAATAGCTACAACCACTACAAATGACATATTGGGCATATTATTTACCTATGAGTGAGGAAATCAATATCGTTATGAGGTTTTTGTTAGCATACATGTGTCTTAGTTTTTTGTATAATATCATAGGAGGAAAATTGGGCCATAAACCCTAATTTAAGCTTTAAACCAAACCTGTGAACTCCCAACAATATCGTTGTCATCTAAGTGTTCATTAAAGTGACACTATATATGGGAACCTTTGACATAGTCGCAGGAGGAATCACCTGAATTACGCCCTAAAGGAAGGTTTTAGGCATATTTGGCTAAGACCGATGACTCAAACTATCACATAGGAGATTATACTATGTATATGAGACATTTATTCTTAAAGTTGGATATGGTGGAAATATGTAGTTTTGTGCAGTAGGGATGCATATGAGAAAATGGTTGGGGAAAAAATTGAAAGAACTAATAGAATATTATTGAGGTAATTGGAAATAATCAAGGCCATTATCCATAACATACATCCATGGGAAGAAATCACAAGGGGCCCACCCAAAGGGGACTCACCCTGTTCGCACTGATTATGGAGCTAACCTGGTAGGGACATCAAGTGAGGCCCTTATATAGAAATGTATAGCTACCTGGGGATTTGACCACAAGACCTTATGCTCGCAAATTACACCACTAGAATTCATAGCATACACCCTGTAAAGTTGATATTTGCATAATATCAACTTGGAGGTCTGAAACCATCGAGATAATAAAAATCTACCATAGGTCTCCTCCCTTCGAAAAACCGTAACTGTGGAAAAATGAATAATGAATTTGCATAATAGTCAAATATGGGAACAATCAAGAGTTTTTGCATAGTGGGATGGATCTCAAGGCCTTGAATAGAGTCATAAGACGAAAGAAAGAGTCTTATATACGTGTCAAAAGGCCTTGGTGATGACATTACAAGGAATATGACCATGATTGTATCCCTATAGAAACCAATAAGGAATCCATATCCATTAAGGCACTATGTACACAGGTATTATGTCCTTATGGACTTGGACATGACCAATGGAGGAGAACTAAATATCGACACCTAAAGGAATCTTCTAGCCATTCAATCTAAGAATGTTTTCTCCACCAACAACACATGGCCTCTTGAGGGTATCATTATCTTATGATTGAGAATGTTGGTTTCATTAGATAGTTTTGAGCAGTATGTACATGTCTCAAAGCCTTGGAAGTTATGTTCTAGGTAAGAAGACCATGCCTTTATCCATAAAGAAATCGTTAATCAATCCATATCCATGAATTAAAATGCCTCAAAGCACCATGCATGACTTCGCAGGGGTATCCATTGTATTATGTATATAATTCTTATGGCCTTAGGGCCTTCAAAATGATTAATGGAGGATACTTGAACCTTCACCCCTAAAGGAAGATTGTAGCCATATAGGGGTAATATTTTTTCCTCAACCTCCTAATTGTATAATTGGCCTATGGTTGAGGATGTTGTTATCATTAGGTGGTTTTAAGTAGTATGCACATGTCTAGAGGCATTAGGAATGATGTTCCAAGAAATAATACCATGCCTTTGTCCCTAAAGCAATCGTTGAGGCATATAGAGAAATGAACACCACCTAAAAGTGCCATTTATTACTTTATAGGGGTATCTATGGCACTATGTATCTACGTCTTGTGGCCTTGGGGCCTTATACATGGTCAGCGGAAGAGACCTAAATATCGTTTTATAAATTATTCTATCCATATAGGGATAATAAGATTGCATCCACTAACAACATGTGCCCTATTGATGGCATCATTGTCTTATGATTGATTATGTCATTTCCAGTAGGTATTTTTTAGTAGTATTTACATGTCGCATGTCCTTGGGAATGATGTTTCGAGAAAAATGACCATGCCTTTTTCCTTTAATAAATGGTTGATGCATATAGAGTGACAAAAAATTCCTAAAGCACCATGCATGACCTTGGAATGGATATCCATGCCACTATGTATCCATGTCATGGGCCCTTGGACATGCTCAAGGGAGGATACTTGAACCTCTATCTCTAAACGAATATTCTTCCATCCACTGATAAGAAGATCTCCTCAACCAACCAGACGTAGCCTCTTGAGGGCATCATTGGCCTATGATATCATTTAGCTCAAAGCATGGTTTGGGATTAGAAACTATGAAATTGCATGGTATCTATTACCATCCCCACCTAGGTTCTACTCTTGTAAGTGAGTAGAACCTGGGTGGGGAGGGTAACATTCATTCAACCACCCCCTAACTTAGAACCCTTAATTCAACCAGTTGCACCAAAACCACCGCCACCATTAGTAACAATCGCATCCACTTATGAACCCTCTGCACCCAACCAACCAGAAGCATAACCAGATGCAGCAGACATCCAACCGACTCAAATAGAAATACCATCAACCAGTGTTGCACATCAAACAAGCAATCCAGACTAGACTCTTGCAGGTACATAGGTTACGAAACAAGCAGAACCAGAGAAGCACAAAAAGAAGAAGGAGAAAAGGAAGAAGGACCATCATGGACAGCCAGCAATGGTCCACATCAATCTACTTGGGTTGACCACTGCGGTCGATGCAACCAAATTGAGAGATCCAGAGCTAGGACAACTACTGGAAGCACTAGCAATCGAAGCAAAAACAAGGAACCAGCACAGACGTAAGGAGCTAGACAACAAGGAAAAAGAACAAGTTAAGTTCCTTAACAAATGCAGGAACCTGGTCCAGTCTGTGATACCAGGACCGGTAGAGGTCGACACCGACAAACCGCTAGAAAGAGCTTATCAACTGTTTGAAAGCGTGGTGTCAGCACTCCAAGCACAAATTCAGGACACAAAAGAGGAACAGAAAGAAGAAACAGTTCGGCTACTGATGGAGCAACGCATAGCCTTTTCAGAAGCCTACAAAGTGTTGCAAGATCACATGGAGGAGTCTGTTATCATGGAAGAAGTACTGCGAGACTGGCCTACTTACTACGGGAAAGTCTATCATCGAACTAGGCAGACCCGACAAGAGATCCAAGCACTTGAGAAGAGGAAAAGTATTGACGAAGCACTCAGAAGCACAATTGAAGATCAGATAGTGCTTAAAATAGCTAAACTGCAGAAGCTCGAAAGGGAAGCACATTAGTGGGTACATCAAGCCATCCCAAACTTAGAAAAAGTAGACATCATCTTCCCGCAAATGAAACGACTCATAGAGACAGCAGAGGAAAAGGACCAATTTATGGGTCCCAACATGGGAAAAATAGCTGAACTTTCCATTCAAAAGAAAATGTCGATCTTATCAAGTCTGACTACACTAACCATCAACATACAAAAAATATTGTAGAGGGTGATGGATTTCCAACATCACCTCGCAGTGACAACCCCAGTAATTGTCGAAGTCTGTGTACAGAAAAGACCGACCATCAAACTTCATAGCCCATGAAGATCAAGAGCACAAAATAATGACTACTTAGACAGATAAGGAAATTTTTGGTACCTCCCTATTTCTTCGGGACAAAGAAACGTTTTGTTCATGGGGGAGATGTTGGAGGAGCAAGTCGGTATGTCGACTTGAACGATAGCCGACTTAGTCCATCGGCCGACTAAGTCGGTCAGCCAACTAATTAGAGATTAGGTCGGCCACCTAAGGTCGTGTCGGTTGAGTGAACCGACAAGTAGTTATTTTGTAACTGTTCGTAAATAGTATATATTAGGCTATGGACCCTCTCATGTTAATATAATCTGTTATTTCATCTACTTGTTCTTATCTCTTTTCTCTGTTACGTATGTATGTTTTAGTATGTATTATTGGTAACACTATGTGATCTATGAGATTACAACAGTATCCATTTCTTTTAGGGATCATGGATCATGAGCTATGCATGGGGCCAAAATAATGACTCATTTCTATAAAAGGAATTACAAGGTCCAAAGCAATGACTCATTGTTATAGAAGGATTCCTTAGTCAATGAGAGGTATATGAATAATTTGAATACTTAGGCACCATATACATAGTTACATGTTAATATGAGCCATACTTTAGAGTCAAAAACCAATGAGTCACATGCTAGAGCCTTCATAATGGAATTCTAGGGATGAAGACCATACCTTTGGATCTAAAGAAACGATTGAGGCATCTAGAGTCATGCATATTGCCTCAAAGAACCACTCATGACTTTGCATGGGTATCCATGGTGCTATGTATCTAGGATTTGTGTTCTTAGGCCCTGGACATGGTAATGGAGGAGACTTGCAACTCGAGCCCTAAAGGAATCTTCTAACCATCTAGGGATTAGAAGGTTTCCTACATGAACAATAGATGGCCACTTAAGGGTTCCATTAGCCTATGATTGATGATGTTTCTTTCATTAGGTTATTTTGAGAAACATGTATGTGTCCTAGGGCATTGGGAATGGATTTCCATGGAAGAATGCCATTCCTTTGGACTTAAAGAAACCATTGTTGCATCAAGGTATATTCATGCCATTAGTGGATATTAAACACTAATAATGAGACTGAAGGCCCATGGCATGTGTAAGAAACCAAAGTCTCATTCCATAAAGGAAGGTTCTAGTCATCTACATCCAAGAACAATGACTTTAAATATCACTTATGAACTCTTGATCAATTCATTAGCATTTTATTGGTGATATGGATTCCATTAGCACTTTTTCAGCTCTAGGTATTGATCTTGAGTACCTTGACATGGTTGGGGTCAAAAACCTAGGCCTTAATCCCTAAATGAAGATCCTAGGCATCTAATCCAAAGAATGACACCTCAAACTAGCACACATGGCCTCTATGTGGGTATATCTATGGAAATAGGTGGTTTTTAATTGTAGGTATACTTCTTGTGTCCCTAAAGATGATTAAGGGATGAATCCCATGGCTAAGATCACAAAGGAAGTTTTTAGGCATCGGGCATTTAAGATTTAAAGGAAGATTCCATTTCCAAATAGATTATGACCACAATTTATTAGAGATAGTGAATTTTGAGTTCAAGATCGCATCATAGGATTATTAAATGTGTAACTCACGAATGTATTGAAAAAAAATGAATAGTTCTTTTTGCTAGGGGAATAGGAAACTGGAGACTAGACTGGTACTCACATGACATGAGGTTTAGGTATCCAATCCCACTACAAGTGTACCCTTAGGTGCCCCACGCACCCCGCAAGCATGGGACACGGGTAAAGCTGGGTGTGATTTGAACTCGTGACCTCCAATTTACAACATGTGACTTCATAACTGAACCGCCAATGAGCCACACTTGTGCGGGATGAAAAACAATGAATAGTTACATGATGTTTTAATCAATCAATTTTTTTTAACATAAACGGTTAGGGGATTATATTGTAAAAACAATGACCGAATCATTGGTACAGATACAAAAAACATGCCTTATATATATGCTAGACAATCCTTTGAGTTCATTGTTCAAAATTCCCAAATGCAAAAAACTAGTAATATAAGAATTTAAACTGAAGAATAAAGCAATATCCATACATTAACTAACTCCCAATCCTGATAGTATGAGATCCGGTTTGAGCATCAATGTGGTCACAATTATTGCATCTCACTTACTTCAGCTCCTTCTCCTAATGAATTTCCAATCCAACGTAAACCGACCCATGTGCATCTCAAGCTTCATAACCGTTTATGCCAACTCCAAACTGGATGCTACTTGAACTGAGAGAAAACCTTATTCCTGCTACAACACATCATTAAAATTTCCATTGTCCCTGCCTAAAATGTCACGTCCATCTTCAAACAAACTGGTTAAATTAAGCCACACATTTGGCTTCATCTTACAGATCTTCAAGTGTAGGAGGTGACCTGTGAGACAGGCCCTACTCGAGCAGTAGGGAGTGAGACCGTCGAATTATTTCTCCCAATGATTCCATATAAAACTCCAGACTTACCTAGTCCTATACTGCCAGCACATAAATTTCCTTCCACCCATCGATACATGCAGGTTCAGGATTGTAACTTTAGCATTCATGCAATTCATCCCTAGAACTGTGGCACTTAAGGGAGATGGGCACCTTGGATAACATGATTAACAAAAAGATCGTTTTTGTTGATTCAATGGGCACCTTTGATTCAATGCTTGCAAGACATGATAGAACTTGATTGTTCAAAAGGAGCATGTAAAAGTCCTTTTTTGCTCTATAAGTCTATCTAATTTCAAGTTTTTGATTTGGCTATGAACATTCATAGCTTGGATTATAATGCAAGAGTCCCCGGAAACCATGAATTTATCCATGCCAAGGTTTTCCAATTGCTTCAGTCCTTTCCACAGGCCATAGGATTCAACCATGTTGTTTGTATCAAACCCAATGCTCTAGGAATGATTGATATCCTTGGATACACGGGCCATTTTGATACCAAGTAGATCTTGGTCTTTCCTAGATCATTCCAATTGAAATCTAAGCACCACAATTTGAATCACGTAGAGCAGAGGGGAGAGAGGACATCCGTAGTGCAGTCCTCTAGAGGCTTTAAGAAAGGAATTCGCTCTACCATTGATCAGACGGGAAATCCATGGTTCCCTGATGCAAGATTTAACCCATCGAATGAAAGTAGGATCAAAGCCAAATCTCCTCATTACCTTAAATAAGAAAGCATGCCAGACTCTGTCAAAAGAACTAGCTAAATAAATTTTTACCACAATACCTTTTTCTCGATTTCTCGTGCTAGAATGGATTGCCTCCTAAACCAAAATGATGTTGTCCCAAATTTTCCTTCCTTTAATGAAGCCTCCTTGATTTTCTAGGATGAGAGTGGGGAGGATGTCTTTTAATCTTTTGGCCATTATTTTGGTGATTATCTTATATCCTATGTTGCATAAAGAAATCAGTCAGAATCTATCAAAATAGGTAGCATGTTCTTTTTCTTTTGGGATGAGGGATAGAAAGGTTGAATTAGTGCTTCCTCCAATCTTATCATAGTTTTGTGATTTCATCACCATTTTGTGTAGATATTTGTAGACAATATCCCACAAGACTTTGAGAAACCTTGTTGTGAATCCATCGAGTCCAGGTGCTTTATCCTCTTCCATATCCTCCACCACAGTCTTTGCTTCTTCTAGAGATATTGGCTTGGTGAGATTAAGATTATTCTTTCTCTGCAACAAGTTTGGGACTAAGTCCATACTACTTTAAATCTCTGGGGCCCGATCTGTATAGTCCTTAGAGTAAATTAGGCTGAAGTGCCTTACTGCTTCTTCTTTAATTTTATCAAACTCAGTAATCAATTGACCCTGGACCTGTATTTCTTGAACTTCTTTAAATTGCTTACGGGATTTGGCTTGCTTATGAAAGTAAGTTGTTTTACAATCTATTTCTTGAAGCCAAAGGTTTTTTGAATTTTGTCTCTAGTATTCGTCTTCATGTCGACTTGTCGTATGAAAGGCTTGATGCAAGGCTATTTCTTTGTCAAGAAGAGCTTTGGTAACAGGAGCTAATTCTAGATTATGTTAGTGATCTTCCAACAATTGTTGGGCTTCTAATCTTTATTGAGAGGGAGAGATAATGAGTTTTGACCAACCCTTAAGAGCATTTTTAATTCTACGAAGCTTCTCTTCCTGTACAAAGAAATAAAAACCTGAGACTGGGACTGACCAAGCTTCTTTGACAACCTCCAAGAAGTCAGTTTGGGATGTCCAAAGAGGACTGAAGGGAAATGGGATAGGTCCCAAATTATAATCTTTTTTAAGTTCAAGAAGAATTGGTTTGTGGTCTGACCCTCCAAAAGGAAAAACATTAGAGGAGGGGTTCAAACCTAATAAAAGGAAGGTATCATGGACAAGAAATCTGTCTAATCTTGCATTGATGTGACTAGGACCAAGGCGCTTATTAGTCCAGGTGAATTTACCTTCGAATGGAACAATATCAGTCATATCCCAATCTAAGATAATCTCATCAACCTGTTCTCGGATGGGATCCCAAACCACCGAGCCTCCTCTTTTTTCAAATTGGTACAAGGTTACATTAAGATCTCTTGCTAAGATGATATTGTCCAGACGAGTACCAATGGAAACTTCTTTGAGGAGATCCCAACAAGCCTAAGTTTTTCAAACAGAAAAACGGGGACATAAATATTAAACAGAAAAACTTGGACACACAAGTTTTTGTGTAGTAACCAACTGAAAATACGGTGAGAGCGTGATTTATTTTCTACTAACTCAAATTTTGTACTATTCCAAAGGATTCCAATTTCTCCTCAGGCTCCTCTAGAGTTGATTGCTAAGCCTCCTCCTTTTTTCGAAAATTTCAAACATGTCTGAAGGAATGTTCTTTCCTCCATATTTGTATGAAGGAATGTTCTGGTATTTATAGGATTCCAAAGGAACCTTTCTAGCGTTTGTTGGGATCCTTGGAGATTTTCCTTATAAGTGGCTTGCTCCCTCTGTTCTTTTGTTGACTTCCTTCTCTTGTTGATTTTTTCTTAGTAGACGCATTCTTTCCTATTTCCCCTTCTTCTTCTTCTTCTTCAGACTCTTTGAGTTCAGATTCATCTGCGGTTTCCTCTTGAATTTCAGTTTCCTCTGTGCCTTCCGTTGTTGTCTCTTGTTGGGCTACAGAAGCAGTCTCCGTTGCTTCCTCCGAGGCCTCTTTACCATAAGTCTCCTCCATATTCACAAGAGGGCCAAAACTTTTCCCACTAGATATGGGGTGAGTTTGCTAGAATGATTTTTTTTTTGGAGAGGAAATAAGAGTTGTCTTGGAGGGATCTGGGTTTTTAGCTTCTTTCCCTAGCCCTTGCACAAATTTGGGGTTTCATTCGGACTTATTAGCAACTTGCCAACCATCAATATTTTAATTTTCTGGATGGGCTTCTTGATTCTGTGGACAGTTCCTATGGAAATGCTTGTATTCATGACATCCTCTGCATTTGAAAGGCAATTGCTCGTACTCCAATTTTTGGAAGTCTAACCATGTTCCAACCATGAGCTATATTGCTTCTAGGAGGCCGATTTCTAGATCTACTTCCACACATATGCGATCACAAGCATACTCGTCCTTCGGCCTTGTCATGTTGATAAATTGGCATAGGGTATTGCCTATTGAATTTAGGGATTCGGGATTCCAACAGTGCATTGGCAAGTTTGGAAAACAATCCTAGACTATTACGAATTTAGGGATGTCTACAACAGGGCTGAAGTCCAAAGTCCACCTGTTCAGATAAATACCATGTGGTCCCATGAAGTGTGGCCATTCCTGATGACCAAATTTTGATATGCTTTAGATTCCAAATCAAAGAGAAAATATCCTCTGCCCACTGAGTAGGAGGCCACATTCTTCAATATTAGCGGTCTCTAGTTTATTTGGACCCAACTTTCAGTGGTTTTGGAGAGGGCCACTGCTCAATGAACAGGTCGATCAGAGCCCGATCTACTAAGGACAATGCTACCGTAATGGTGTCCTCAAGAGGGAGGGCAACCACTGGAATATCGTCCAATTTCTTAACGAACTTCGACGGCGCAGATCGAGAGGATTTCTCACCGTGCGAAGAGGCTAAACGTGTGAATGCATCAACGTCTGATGGGGAAGAAGAAGAGGGAAGCACCGATCCACCCTTGTTGGACGCCATAGCAGGAGCAAAGCTGCGAATGAGCATTTGCAAAACTCTAGTTTCTCTTTCTCTGGTTATTGTTCTTATAATCAATCAATTTATTATAATTTCTCTCTTGTATAATAATTATGTCTATTTAATATATTGAATGGTTGATTTTTTTAATGATGAGTTAAAACCAAATAAACTATAAAAAATGTTTTTATACAAACATAATGTTTAACCTTGTTATAACATTCCCTCATTTTATAAACCATTTTTTTTTAAATACATAATATAAACCACAACTTTATATTAAAAAAAAAGGTTGTATCTACATCATTCAGATCAGATCTTTAGATAGGCGATCAAAATCATCTCTTATAAAACTTGCATATATTTATAGCTAAATAATAACCTAATTAATAATCGAATGTTTTTTATAAAGTTTTAATAATTTAATAATTCTATTTAAAAATAAATAAAACTATCCTCTGTTTTCATGGTAAAAAGATCATTGCGATTGACATTACTTTTAAAAATAAAAAATGCTACATGCCATGAATTAATAAAAAGATCATTATGATGGACATTATAAAACCATTACTCTTAAAAATCAAAATGCTACATGCCATGAATAATATGAATTCATTGTATTATTTGTTAGAACTGTCTACAAAATACATGATTAAACTCATCAACATTTCCCTGCATTTTGGATTACCTTTGCGATTTATCATTGGGTAGTTATGGCATTTGCCTAACTGGGGTTCTTCCAATTCGCTACAGGTAACATTTTGTTTGGTTTTTTACTTGAAATATTTATGAAGAGATGTCCATGCTCACAGAGTATGAATGCATTCAATAACTAAATCTCTACCTTATGTAATGTTTTCATTTTCCTTTGTTATACCCTTTCAGCATGAATTGAATTGTAGTTAATTAATGGAGTAGATTTTGCATGCGAGCGCAGGTTTGCAGGTTTGGGTTCTCTGGACTCTGCTAATCATTTTCAGAATTGTCTCCATTTTGTTGGGCAGAGCAAGTGGTTCTTTGGGTCTCTCTATTGTTCTTCTCTCTATGTTTTTGTAGGTTGCATGTAGAATATGAGAATATGGGATCAGGGCAAGTGAGTAGTCATAAGTGATGAACAACGGCAAGAGCTATCTATTGAGCTGCAGCAGGCCTGTCGACAGTTGGATCTCGAGGTGCAGCTCAATGGATAGCTGCTCGAGATCCAACGGTCTACAAGCCTGCTGCAGCTTCATTAAATGCTCTGCAGCTCAATTAATCCGTTAGTAACCTGATATTGATGAGTCTGAACAATGAAAAATCGTTGACTGGTCCGGACATACCATCGGTTAGATCACATGTTAAAATGCTTTACGGTAACCTTGTTTTCCAAAATAAACAATTCATAATCTTCAAATCTGTTTTTAATTTTTGTTGAGCTGCGAATAATGCGTGGGAATTTTATATGATTTTTTTTGGTTCGATTCTTGATAAATATTAATCTATCATGATAATAAAAGACTAGAATTTGATATTGAAGATCCATTTAAATTAAATGATTATGTTGTTTAAAGTTTCTTTAAATTTGTTTTTTGACTATTTTGCAGGGGAGCAAATAAAAAACACCGTGAAAACTACTTGCTAGAGACGAGCAACTAAAGTTTTTCCTTCTATATTATTGCTAGAAGACCTTTCGGCTTTCAACCTATAATCCACTTCCACAAAAATATTAAATAATTAAGTGATTACAACATATAATTGACTTCACAATATTATTATTAAATAAATAAGGGAATATGTTTAGATTATTAAATAAACAAGTGAAATTAGCAGCAAAGCTGCTTAGTACCTGCCTCTTAGGAAAATTTTGGGAAAAATAGCAACAGGTTAATTTATTTTGAATTTTATGACTGTAGAAAAACAAAGCATGGCACTTTAGAAAGCTAATCTTGGTAGAGAAAAGCACATCTAAAGTTGCATCTATGATCACTTCATAAATACATTATTGTCTACGAAATCATCTAAAAGTAAAGCTTGGTTGTCTACAATAAAAAGTTTATAACAAAATTAAAATTACTATTATATTATATTATGTTAACTATTTTGTTAGGTTAGTTCAGCAAACCAAAGACGAAGGATTACTATTTTTATTTAAATTTTATAATCTATAAGATGGTAGTTTAAATTTTATGAAAAAAAATGATACATTTATGTAAAAATGTTAATACATACATAATTGAATGTAAGATGAACTATTTAATGTGGGCCTCTGCAAATGTTATTATTCTCATTATATACCGGAGATGTTGTTTGTAGAAAAATGTTAACTAAGTTGCAAACAACAATTAAATGTAAAGAAAACTTTTTAATATGGAAGATACAAAGTGTTTATTAAACTGTTATTATTATAGTTTAATATTAGTAAATTAATAAATTTTATATAAGAATTTAATAATATGAATGATTTTTCTTTAGTATGACACGAATTGGTCTATTATAGAAAAATAATATTACAATTTGGAAAGAGGATAGGATGAGAGATTAGCGGGACAAGAGACAATGATATTATTAAATACTTAACAAGAGAGTTGAAAAGAATCGTACCCAAATCCAAAGAAATTTTCATGGGAGCTTTTTACTTTTTCCTCCATTTAATATATTATTTGATTTTCTTTAATATCATTTTTTTATCTGCAAAAGAAACAAAGATTATTATTAACCCCTTTAATATAAATAAACAAAAAATATTAAAGTGATTTTGAAAAATATGAAACTAATCCTTGAAGTTATTTTCAAAACGACCAAATAAATAAAAGCGTAAATGGGAATGCGTGCCTGATGCGGTAATGAGAGATATTGATTTCGTACAAGAGATAATGATTTTGTACAAGATTGGCATTGAATTATAAAAAGCTGAAAATTAATGAATTGTGGAACTGGGTACTTTTTCATGATGTCAGAAGTACCAAATGTCACTTGAAATCCAGATACCAAATTCCACCCGACCATTTGCATTGATTGAACGACCACGCATTGTTGGTCGTCCAATCGGTGCAAATGATCGAGTGGAAAGCTAAACATGGAAACATGATTTTAAAGTTATGCATTATAAAAATAAGAAGATGAAAAATACAAATAGAAAATAACATTTATGATTGCTTCACTAGCAAGAAGAAGTTATGGATCAAGTACATACCATGCTATTCTATATACAAACCAGTAAAATAACCATGATATTCTTAATACAAACAAGTAAAGAAGTAACAATAGCATTCTCAATACAAACAAATAAAGAAGTAACAATAGCATTTTTCCTGCAAACAAGTAAAAAGGAACAATAAAATATAAATAGTGATGTTAATCTAAGCAAAGCTCACATTTTATTTTTTCATATTTAGATTATGGATTCAATGTGACAAAAATAAAAATATCTTTTTAAAACTGTAATGAACCAAATAAAATTAGGCTTCTTGTATTTTTCAATATTGATAAGTATTAATATAATCATATTTTTGTTTTATTGAATGAATTTTGATTTTTTTTTTAGTTATTGTTATGTTTAAATGCATTTTCATTAAGATTTAAATGTGCTTAATTAAATGATTAATTGAAACTCTTAATCAAACTTTAAAAATGCTTTAATTTAATTCTTATGATAACTAATTTCTTTTGTTTATTTAAATTTATTTTTAAATTCTTACTTTAAAAATGACAATAACTTAACTAAGTTAACCTGCCACAAGTTAAATAATTATACTTAAAAATGCCAATAACATAACTAGGTTAACCTACCCCAAGTTAAATAGCATAATTATGCTAGTATAAATACAGATACAGTAAATTCTTATGATGAGAAAACTAACCACTTTAAATATGACAGGTAACCTAACTAAATTAACCCGCCACCAGTTGACTAGCTATGCTACTATAACTAGTATAAATACAGTAAGAATGTCGAATCAGAACCAACCAAAAACGAGGATTGTCAAATCAGAACCAACAAAAGACGAATCATGCAGAGATGGCTTCTTCACTTCAAAAAAAAATAGGCGAATCTTGCATAGATAGCTCGGTGCCTTCAAAAATATAGGCAGATTCCTCGAGTACGAAAGCTCAGTTTTTACTGGTCACTGTTGAAGTACTTCCAAAGTGAGTGGAGCAAGTGAGGGCCGGCGCCGTGCATGATAACTTTTTCTGCTCAAATTGTCACCATCAATGGAGACTTTTCCTGCTCAAATTGCTACCACGAATGGAGAGGAAGATCTACAATATAAAATCCTGTCTATCTATTCTATCATTCATAAGAATTCAAGGTTCTTGCCTGGCTTGCTCTCCTCCTTTGTCGCTGACAATGCCACTGGATTTCACTGAGTACAATCATATGACATGAATTACCTACCGAGTACAAATCATATGATTTGTATTTGGTATCTCCGTATTTCTTTCTTTTCTTTGAGTTTATGATTGCTTTTATCTTTTGAGAAAAAAAATCCGGATTCTATCACGAATCCAAGAAAAGGAGAACCTAGCTCGCCTCTTTTTCTAATCCATTCCTCTGGCCAAAAAAAAAGGGTAGGTGTAGTTTTGTTTTGTGTGCAGCATGACGGATTGTGAGGATATTACATCCGCACCACAGACCCCGGGAACTCCTGGGGCGCTTCTCTTTGGTGTTAGGGTTGATAAGGACTCAAGCGGGATGAGAACGCTGCTTAACGGTTGCAATTCATGTATATCAATGCAAGCATGGGAAACATGGGCCGAGCAAAACATGTTATCAGATTTGCCAGCCGCACTGCCCTCCGCTTCTCTTGCAAAGAAGATATAGGTATATCATTGTGAATACTTAGATGCAATTTTCATTTTTCAGATGTTGAAGAATGTAATCTTACCATTTTTAGATCATGGATGTTGGAGAATGTCATCTCATCTAAGATTTGAAGTGTAGTTAGTTAGTAAGTTTGGTGTTTTATGACTTAGGGTATCACTCATATTATTATTGTTATTCTGTATTTCATATTTATAATAGGTTTAATTCTCAGTCTAATAATAATGTAAAAGCAATCAATCTTCATCCATAATAGTTCTGTTGTTTTTGTTAACTATAAAGACCTATAAGAAACAGAGTATTGATTACTAATGGATCATGTGCCAATGGTATTGATTACTGACCTGCTTTGCCACAATACTTGAAGCATTGACAATATCTAATCTCAGCATCTCTAGTTTTTAGTTCCTCTTCAAATTCAGTACTGCTGTACAGATATGGTTGGTCCAGAATTGGCCGATTCCTACTTTTCTTGAAATGAAATGATGGTATTCGTGATTTTGGAGCTCACTGATTGATGCTTTAAGATTTCATGTAAGCCCAAGTATCAATTAGTCCTACTTTTGGACATTTTCAATCACTTCATCCTGATTCTGACGTTGTAGTAGAGCTCACAATTCAGCCTACGATTTCGTTGTGTCATATGTCATTTTTATCATTATTTGAGGGGCCAGGCCAGGAACTTAGAGTTCAATTCCCAAGTCTAATAAATTACATATTTAGAGAGAAGCATTATTGTCAACAGAGCTTTCTCTGCAACTCATTTATCTATGTCAACCGTAATACATTACATTTTTGGCCATTGTTGTAGAAATTTGTTTGCAACATCAATGTCTATAATTTGCTGCATGGTTTGAACTGTGAAGGTGGTAACCGAATTCATTGGTACATTCATTCTGATATTTGACATGACAGCAACTGCCATCGTCAACCAAAAAACCGACGGCTCTGTTAGCCTTTTAGGACTGGCAGCTTCAAGCGGCTTGGCTGTAATGATCCTCATACTGTCAACTGGCCACATATCTGGGACTCATGTCAATCCATCTGTAACGCTTGCATTTGCAGTTTTGCGCCACTTTCCATGGATTCAGGTTATACGCTTTCCGAATCTTCGATCTTATTATTTCACAATTTCTTTATAGATCCGTGGATCTGGAAAATGTATTGATTTTTCTGTGATTGGAACCGTTTAATATAATATCAGGTTCCGGCATACATAGCAGCTCAGTTACTTGGTTCCATCAGTGCATCATTCACCCTGAAGTTAATATTTCATCGATTCATGAGCGGCGGGGTTACGATTCCTTCAGGGAGCTACGCTCAAGCTTTTGCTTTGGAGTTCATCATCACTTTCAATCTCATGTTCGTGGTTACAGCAGTAGCCACAGACACGCGTGCTGTAAGAAAACTTTTTCTTCAAATACTTCCCAGGCGCATTTATCAATTGTATTAATATATCGTTGTGTCTGAGGACGATTTCTCATACATCATGATGTCTAGCTATGTCGTATTAACCCATAGAATATGAGGTTTTTTAGTCCAATATTGAAGAACAATACCATTGTCATATCAATATAATTTCATTTCTGCGTTGTTGCAGGAATAGCAATAGGCGCAACGGTCATGCTTAATATTCTCATTGCAGGGTAAGCCCACTTTCAGGCCCAGCTGAGTTAAAAATCACAATAGAGTACACAGCCGTCCTTAAAATTCTCTGAAAACATTCTGCAGATCTAGCTCTGGAGCTTCCATGAATCCAGTTCGAACCCTGGGGCCTGCAATTGCAGCAAGCAACTACGAAGGCATATGGATTTACCTGCTAGCGCCCATACTCGGAGCGTTGTGTGGCGCTGTGGGCTATACCATAGTTCGTCTAAAGGGGGAGGATAACCAGGGAAGGCCTACCAGGAGTTTCAGGAGGTGATTTGCACGTGGTAATATTATGGCATATAATTTTTATTTTTTTAATTTCTTTATTATGATGTCATGTTGCCATATGTCAACCCAAATCAATCCAGATACCAAATCCCAAGGCTGACATCATCTCCTATCCACCAATCAGCTGTTTACAAAAATAGTTTTTTAACAAAATTAAAAAAAATATTTTACAAACCCCTAAGTCATACTTTGCAAAACATGTTTTGATTCTTTAAAACTGCCTCAAAAAACAACAAAGTCAACCAAAGTCAAAATCAATCAATTGCAATATACCTGCAAGATAATATATAAACATACGATGCACAAGATTATTAAATAAATAAGTGAATATAACATATAATTAGCAAAATATTATTAAATAAATAAGTGAATACAACATATAATTGACTTCAACAAGATGATTATCAAATAAATATGTGAATATATAAAACTATGATGAAAAATTATAAATCATATTTATGATAAATATTTTTTTGCTAATTTATTATTTTATGGTGCTTTGTACATGTTTGTGTATATTAAAAAAATAATATTATTTTGGTGTTTTGTATTAGAAAGTCTCAATATATGTTGGACTTGTTTTGGTGTTTTGCATCACAAAATTACAATTCACTTGGGATTGTTTTTGGTGGTTTGCACCATACACCATGGAATGCCACATATCAATTCAACTCCAAAAACAATTTTTTTACAAACACCACTTTTGCACCATAAATCTTAGCACCACTTGCGTATCTCTAAATTATCACCACTTTTACACCACTATTTGAAAATTGAGGATTTTCCAAATCCAATACAAATAGTGATGCTAATGTGAGGCTAAAATCCATTTTTCTTGGAGTGGGCCGGATTTCACATGTGAAAGAAAGGGACGGGACTGGTAATATAGTGCAGAACGAGAGATGGGAATGCGGGTTCAGCAGCAGATTGTTTAAGTGGAACGAGAGTATGGATTCCATTGTGAAGACTCATGTGGATGCCCTCGTCAAGGATGTAGATATAACTTTGAAATACCCCGCTTATGCTATTGCTATACAACGCTATTGATTTCCCTCTTAAGTGGTCGAGGCCGTGATATCAAACCAAGCATAGCATGAAACAGACCGAATGAATGGGGTTCGAAATCGAAAACTACAATGATAGCATGAAGGCCATCAAGTGAAGTGGACGACCCCAAGGAAGAGGCGAAAGAGAGAGAGTCTATTGATGCGTAAGTGAAGGGACATGGGTAATGACTTATCAGTAGGGATTATGCAGTAATATCTATGACATCAGCTATCTATTCATAATCGATTCCCCTTGATTTCCCAGGGAACAAGAGTGTCCCTGTCGAATTTGATGTATTCTTCTTGGATGTCGACAGTTTACCATAATTCAGGATGTCGAATTTGATGTATTCTTCTTGGATGTCGACAGTTTACCATAATTCAGGTTGGCTTTACTGTAGGAGGAAAAAATGGTTTGATTACTTTACTATGTTAAGTAGCATATGACTAAGGGAATGAAAGAACAGACCTCATAACAAAATGGCCCATATGATGAAGGGAATGAAACCACAGAGCTCATAACAAAATGGCCCATATAGAAGCTTTCCCACCAGCAACATGAACACATATAATGTAGAATTGGTTTGTGGATGCACATAATGCAGGTGATGACAAAGAATCCATATATGAAATTCACAACAAAATAAGAATTGAGAGTAATTAATAACTATATTTAAATGCTTACCAGGAATATAGATGGTCAGCAAATGATAAACACTCAAGATGGAAATTGGATCTCGACATTCAGATGGAAAAGACTTCAATGCACAGTTGTATTGTAGCACAGGACACCTAGAATTGTTGTAGATGCTCCAAAGTACAACCCATAGAAAAGAAGGCGATCAATATGCAACATGCCATGCTTTATTAAATGCATAGGTCGCCGTACTGTGAGCCATTGGATCTCAAGGTTGAGATCTAATGGCCCACAGTGTCGCCGCCTATGCATTTAATAACGCATATCATATTATTTATTTATGGCCGAAAAGAAGATTGTCCAAGGTAAGACATCTCTTTGTGTTAGGATTATTTCAACCCTAATGCACAGCTCTCGTGTAAATCTATTGTTCTTTAGGTATTATTGCATCCCTAATTCACAACTCTTGTGTAAATCTATTGTTCTTCAGGTATTATTTCATTCCTAATGCATAGCTCTTCTGTGAATCTCTTGTTCTTCAAGTATAGAGTACATCTTGATAATATCAAAACCACTGCTACTACAATTAGCGGTTTGGATCGTCATTAAATTTACAATGGTTTTATATAATATGGAAAAAAATAATTAATCCAACTAATCAACCTTGGAACTAAGTAAATAAAATCGCTATACTATATAAAATCTATTATTTCATCATTAATATATGTGGCATGGTTTATGTGCAGCTGACAAGTTTTAGCATCAATAATATAAGTGTCGAATGCATGCACCCATCTGTGGTTTTATAAAATTGCATGCATCTCAACACTAATTGCTCAGCATCCAATGCATGTGTATACGATGCCACACATTACATCAACTACTATGTGTCAATACTGGTATACCATGCCAAAATCGCTATACTATATAAAATCTATTATTTAATTAATTTATGTGTCATGGTTTACGTGCATCGTACAAGTTTTGGCATGAATACCAATAAGCTTACAAGTGTCAAATGCATGCACAAATCCGTTGTTACATAAAATTACATGCACCTTAACACCTCTTGCGATGCCACATACTATATCAATTGGTAAGCGGTCGTTCAACACTAATGGCTTCCCATTCAATGCATGTATCGCACACATTATTTATTTTCTTCTTCCGATGTGTAGTTGGCTTCATTGGTTGTTCTATTGCTACCTAAAGACTAGCAAGGTTGGCTGCGAAATAGCAACCTGTGGAAGATTTGACCGCGAAATCACTGGCATATCATTACGATCTGTTGGAGGATTTTACCGCAAAATCACTGGCATATCATTACAATCTATTGTTCCACTCTTGTGTGTTGAGGTACGGACTGCTCTTTAATTAAATAGATGCTTCATATGGTAGCATACGATAATTATAAAGAGTGAGCTCCAAGCAGCAGAAAATCTGGTCTATCCTATAGCTGTTGGGGCATGAGTATATATAGAAATCATGGGCGTGAGTATATGTTAGGATATTTAGACACTTAGCAATTAGTTAAGATCAACTTGTGTAATATATCTGTTAGGTAAAAGTGTGTTTCTTTAGTATGCATTTGTAAATATTCTAATCCGACGGTCACGATATGTTCTAGACATAGAGTGATCCGATGGTTCAACTTCTCTTAGATCATACCTACCATTGATCCCTGGCTTAACACTCGATTGGTCCATGATCTCTATTTAAAGAGCATGGAGGGTCCTTGGCTAGTTGATCGATTATGAGAATCTCGTGTAACTTTCTTTCTTTTGCATAATAAATTGCTCCAAGAAGCTATTTGGCTGGGGTCGTGCATTGTTTCCCTCTTAAGGGTTTTAACCACGTGACAAACATCGGTGTGTTGATCTGTGATCTATTTGTGTGAAGCGGTTGCTCAATGTGTTTGTCTTTTGGAAGTACCCTGTGTACCCGAACATGGTATCAGAGTGTTTATGAAGAGTCGCTTTCGGTTTTGATCAGGATCTAGAACCGGTGTTGCCGAAACTTTGAAAGGATTTCTTGTTCTGGATTTGCTATGCATTTGTGGCTTGCGGGAGCTATTCCATTCCGTCCGGAGCACCGTTTCCATTGGGAAATAGTTTTTGTTTCACCCAAAACCATTTCCATTTGTTCCAAAAACACCCATTTCGGCAAATCTGAAGGTATAATGTTACAGTGACGGATTTGTTTTATTTTTTTTAAATCTCTCATATTTTATCAGTATTATTATTAGATCTTTACTGTTTTAGTCTCAGACTATTGTCTTCCCTGGTTACATATGCTCTTTGCCGTGCACCTTGCGAGATCACGACGAATCAGAAACATAAAGGAAATTTTTTTTCTTGTCTTCTCGGCTACGTGTGTTCTTTGTTGTGCACATTGTGCGATCACGGCAAATCAAAAACAACGAGAAAACTTGAAAACGTAGACTTTCTGGGTAAGCTAACCAAGATCTAACCCCATTGTGTGGGAAAAGTTTTGTTTGTTTTTGTTTTTCGTGTTTTTTTTTATTTGCAGATAAAAAAGCAAGCACGGAGAACAAGATAGCAGAGTTTAAAAAAAAAAAAAAAAAAACCCTTCCTCTTTCCATTCTTGTACGTACCTTTTAAACTTAGCTCACTTGGTCCAAAGTTGCTTTATTCCTTAATAGGTTTTGAGTTCAAGTCTTATTAAGCTACTTTTTAGTGCATGCAATTTCTATTTTCAAGTTACTTTATTGTAAAAGTGCATCTCACTTAAATAAAATAAAACAAAAAGTGAGTCACTTAAGTCTTTTAATTTATTGCCGCACTATTTAAAGTAACATTATTGTAAAAGTGACCATCACTTATTCTACAAAAGTGATTCACTTAAAAACAACTTTATTGTAAAGTGATTATCAAATGTTGATCTTGGGAAGATGGGGGTTCTTTTTTTTAGTTGGTTAAATTATTATCTGTCACATTACTATTGGGGACATCTTCAACATTTTCTTTGATCAAGCATAACTTCATCAGCCAGAATCAGTTTTTAATGCCGTTTTTTTTTAAACCGCATATTTTTTCAAACTCTTTGCATCTATACAATTAGTTTTTATTTTTTCATTCATTATTTTACAGTATGGCCGCCCCTTATGATATTATACTTACAAGTTCTAACTATTTCTCATGGAAATCTTGTATGGATGATGTTCTGTGAAGTAGGGGACTTTTCAGGATAACCTCGGGGAAAGAAATAGAACCCACTGATGATGATAAGAAAATTAAATGGGCAAATAGATTTGATGAAGCTCGTGGATTGGTTGGAATGTCAATCTCTACTGATTTGTGATTCCACGTATCTGGAATTGATAAACCTGATATAGCTTGGAAAAAGTTAGAATCTATGTTTGGTAAACACAATGAAATTCGGGGTCATCAACTTGAGAATGGGTTGATTTCTTTGAATCCAAATGATATTTCATGCATTCAAGAATATTTATCTAAGTATAAAACTCTTAGACTCATATGTGCAGAATGCAAGATTAAGAAAGAAGACAAACAATGTATTTATCATATTCTTTCCAAGCTTGAACCTGCATATTTTGTTTTTGTATCTACATTCTACTCCATGAAGGAATCCTTGACTGAAGCTAGCTATCAAGAGCATAGTCTTGAATCATTTTGTGATTCCTTAATTAGAGAGCAAGATAAGCTCATTCATCTTGGAATAATTAACAATGCAGATACATCTAAGAAAGCCTTATTGTCCCAACAGAAAGAAAAGTCAAAGCCTCCCAAGAAATAAAAATTTTGCAATAATAAGCCAAACAACAAGGGTCCCAAACCCTCTCAGTCAGCTCCCTCTTTAAAAAATGACAAAGGCTCCAAGGTAAAAGGAAATAAGACTGAGCGTCATTGCAATTTTTGTGGGAAAGATAATGAATCTAAGTGTTTCAAGATGATGGCGGCCTTGGAAGCAGCAATGAAGAAGCACCACATCAACCTAGATTCATCTTCATAATCTACCTCTCATGGACATGCACTTTGTGCTTCTGGTTACTCTTATACTGCATCTTCTTCTTCTACTTCAATTGAATGGCTCATTGATTCTGGAGCATCTTATCATATGGATAAGGATAAAGCCATTTTTTCTACTATGCATGAATGTAACACCAAACAAATATTTGTTGGTGATGATAGATCTCTAAGTATTGTCGGATCTGGAACAGTTCCAGTAGAAAATGGTCATTTCAGTGATGTACTATGTGTTCCAAAAATTTCCTGCAATTTGTTATCAGTCTATCAAATTACTCATTCAGGTGAAGGTAAAACTATGACGTTTACACCTCACCAAGTTGTAATCAAGGATTTTAAAAATCCTCAAAATGTCCTTGCTTTTGGAACTGTTGATGATATTACCAGGTTGTACAAATTTAACAACTTTGGGTTATCACCTTTTCCTTCAGTTTTTGTTGCTCATAATGATAACTTGAGCAAACTTTGGCATGAGCAATTTGGTCACTTAAATTATCGCTCATTGCAACAACTATGTAAAAACGATATGGTGATTGGTCTTCCGATGGTATATTGCAAGGATGGTATTTGTTCTAGTTGTGTACTCGAAAAACATCATCGGGATAGTTTTGCCAAATGTGCCTCTTGGCATGCCTCGGTTCCCTTGGAGCTTGTGCATAGTGACTTGTGTGGTCCTTTTCCATCTGCATCATTTTCTGGTTTCAAATATTTCTTAACTTTCATTAATGACTTCTCTAGACGCACTTAGGTTTACTTCCTAAAACTTAAGAGCGAAGTATTTAACATGTTCTTGGCCTACAACGCCCTTGTTGAAAAACTATATGGTCATCAAATTATTAAGTTAAGATCTGACAATGGAGGAAAATATCTTAACAACAAGTTCACTACTTTCTGCACTGAACAAGGAATCCAACAACAACACACTGATCCATATACACCACAACAAAATGGTGTAGCTGAACAGAAGAACCACACTTTAAAAGAAATGGCTAATTATATGATCCAATCTAAGGGACTTAGTCTTCAATATTGGCATGAAGCCATAAATTGTGCAAATTACATAGTTAATCGCACACCCACTAAAGTTTTACAAGGTATAACACCGGAAGAAGCATGGAGTAAAATTAAACCAGATGTAAGTCACTTTCGTGTGTTTGGTTGTGAAGTATGGGCTCACATTCCGGATGAAAAACAGAAAGCATTGTAGCCTAAAAGTGAAAAGTGTATATTTGTTGGATATTCAGAAGATGTAAAAGGTTATAGACTTCTTCAGCCACATTCTCATGATATAATCATTAGAAGAGATGTTAAATTTGATGAAAATATCTTGGCCTGCGAGCCTAACTTGGAGGGTGTGCCATCTTTGGTCTGCGAGCTTGATTTGACGATTGTGCCTCCTTCTTCTTCTTCCAACTTCCTTGACAGGTTTCCAACTCTAGTTTCTGATGATGACAGTGAGGATGAAAATCCACCTATGCTGCTCATGTTCCTCCAATTGCACCAGCACCAATGCTTCCTCGATGGGTCCGTTCAACATGTGAAAAAACTGGTGATCTTGCTGGTGATCCTAGATATCAACGTCGAACATGTTCTCAGTTTCAGCGAGCCTCTTCTCTTTTGGCTCAAGTTTCCGAGAATCATGATCCAGAAATTTTTGCAGAAGCTTCAGGAAATCCAGATTGGAATGCAGCTATGGATGAAGAATATCATTCCTTAATGGCGAACAATACTTGGGATCTTGTTCCTCTTCCAAAAGGAAGAAAACTTGTCATATGTAAATGGGTCTATAGAACTAAGTATGCATCAGATGGAAGTGTTGAAAGACTTAAGGCAAGGTTAATTTCCAAAGGTTTTTCCCAAGTTGAAGGGATTGACTACAATGAAACCTTTGCTCCTGTCGCAAAAATGAATTCCATCTGCCTTGTTCTTTCCCTTGCAGCCTTACATAACTGGGAAGTCCATCAAATGGATGTCAAGTTTGCCTTTTTAAATGGTGATTTACAGGAGGAAATTTACATGGAGCAACCTCCTCGATATGTTCAGGATAACTCTAGCCTTGTCTATCTCTTTAAGAAATCCTTATATGGCCTTAAGCAAGCTCCTAGAGCTTGGTATGCCAAAATGGATAGCTTTATCCTTGACACTGGTTTTTCTAGATGCCATTCTGACCCCAATGTCTATATCAAGAAAGTAGGAAACCATCTCATCATACTTGTTCTTTATGTTAATAATCTTATCCTTACTGGTAGTGACCTTAAACTTATAACCCATGTGAAATCTAGTCTTGAGCAAAATTTTGAAACGTCAGACTTAGGACATTTGCATTATTTTCTTGGTCTCCAGGTCTTGCAAACCAAAGAATGAATCTTTATTTCCTAGTCTAAGTATGCTTGTGACCTTCTTCGTCGCTTCCACATGGAAGATTGTAAACCGACCCCTTCTCCCTTCCAGTCTGGTGTCAAACTTTCTGCCACTTGTACTTCCCCTGAAGTAGATGCCACCTTGTATCGTCAGCTTGTTGGTAGTCTTTTATACTTGACCTTTCCTTTGTCGTTGGTCGTGTTGCCCGTTATATGCAAACTGCTCATGAAAGTCACTAGAAAGCAACATAAAAAATACTTCGATATATTCGAGGTACAATTCAGTTTGGGATTCATTACAGTACAGGGGGGAAACCTTTGTTGGTTGGTTTCACTGATTCAGATTGGGCCGGCGATCTTAATGATCGAAAGTCTACTGCAGGTTATGTTTTCAATCTGGGATCTGGACCTGTCACTTGAGCTTGTAAGAAACAACAAGCTCTTGCTCTTTCTTCAGCAGAAGCAGAATATCGAGCCTAGTTAATGCCAGTCAGGAAGCTTTATGGCTTTGACAGATCCTTTCAAAGTTTGGATTCACGCAGCAGCAACCTCCTCCACTTTGGTGCGACAATCAAAGTGCCATCAAGCTTGTCAAATATCTAGTTCTACATCAATGCACCAAACACATTAAGCTACACATGCACTTCATCAGAAATCTTGTTCATGATCGTGTTATTGCCGTGCTCTATTACCCTACAGATGATCAAGTTGCAGACATCTTCACCAATTCTCTTACAGAAGCGAAGTTTTCTAAACTTCGGTCTATGTTAGAGTTCAGGAATGTGTCCTTAAGGGGCGATAGGCTCTAATGCCTCCTTCCTTCTCCTAATAGTGTCACTTTTGTAAATCCTTCAATCCTATCCCAAGTTGTTCTTAAGGGGGGATGTTAGGATATTTAGACACTTAGGAGTTAGTTAAGGTCAACTTGCGTAATATATCCATTAGGTAAAAGTGTGTTTCTTTAGTATGCATTAGTATGCATTTGTAAATATTCTAATCCGACGGTCACGATATATTCTAGACATAGAGTGATCCGACGATTCAACTTCTCTTAGATCATACCTACCATTGATCCGTGGCTTAACACCCGATTGGTCTATGATCTCTATTTAAGGAGCATGGAGGGTCCTTGGCTAGTTGATCGATTATGAGAAGCTCATGTAACTTTCTTTCTTTTGCATAATAAATTGCTCCAAGTAGATATTTGGCTGGGGTCGTGGACTGTTTCCCTCTCGAGGGTTTTAACCACGTGACAAACATCGGTGTGTTGATCTGTGATCTATTTGTGTGAAGCGGTTACTCAAGGTGTTCAGTCTTTTGGGAGTACCCTGTGTACGCAAACAGTATATATAGAAATCCCCAAAAACAGTGAGCATTTTCGGGGAGTAGAGGTTTTATGAGTGGTAGCAAGGAGTGTAGTACTATGTATGCAATACCTTTAATTAGACGAGAGCATAGTCCTCTTATCCAATACCATCTAACTTGGAACATCTAAAAAACTTATAGATTTTCAAGGTCTTTTTGCAGGCATTTCTAATTTGGGTTTGTACTCTATTTTTACAGCCGCTACTTATCTATTTTAGATTACTTTCATAAACTAATTATTACCATCAAATTTTTTAACGCATGCAGATATCATCTGGTGGTAGTTTCTGTAGTTTTGGGGGATGTTTTTCAGCTCACTTACTCTTAATAGTAAGTTTGTCAAAAAGAAAAAAATTGACTTAACTTAGAAGGTCTATAGAACTCATTTGGGTTTGCACTATGGTTTCTAATTGTTGCCATCAAATTTTTAACTCATGCCATAATGCTTAGACAGATTCTAATTTTTCCACAAATTCTAATTTTTTGAAACAGAGTTTTAAAGTGGAGCAGTAGGATATACCTGTATTTGTATTGTATGCACTGAAGATTGATTAAAGATCTCTATGTCCTCTATCAGTGAGCCACAACTATCTTGCTATATAATCTGCATATTCACACATAGTACAATTACTCATTGACGATTTTACTTGAATTTTGTTTTTAATGCCCGCATTCTCTTTTGAAAATAGAATTGAAGAATATATATTTTATTTTGCTAGCATGATTTAGAAACAAAAAATGATATACCTTGAAAATATACTCAATCAGCGAACCACCAATGACACTATCTTGCCAAAATATATTGGTTGTATTGAGTATTGTATCCCAAAGACGGAGACTCTTTGCTTGTAGATCTTGCAGATTGTCACTCCAGTGAGACTCTTTGCTTGTAGATCTTGCAGATTGTCACTCCAGTGAGACCCCTTGTTCAAAGATCTTGCAACTTGGCTTGGTTACTGGAATAAGTTGGGACACAAATTGGCTTTTCAATTGATATATCGGGCTGGACCACCTGGCTCAGAGCAAGCACTTGGAAATGAATTCACAACACTGGACTCTTTGTTCGAAGATCTTGGTATTATCTTGTTTATGATTCGAATAAACTCCTAATGGATACATAACTTTTTATTTATCTAGAGCTACAAAACTATCTAGATAATAAATGTGCAATAAATATGCAAAATTTCAAAAAATTTCCATATCTCGGAACATCATGGAGCATCACATGGAAATTTGTGCAAATATTCCATGGGATATGCATAGAAGCACATAGAGATTTGTGCATAGCTTTATTGCATTTATCATTTATTTGGCCTTAATAATACTGAAATTTTATTGATTTACAAATATTTTTTTATCAATTTACCATGTACCAAGATTTTTTTCAAATAACTCATAATAAATATGGACGTACTATATATATTCAAATCTCTCAACACATAATAAATGTTGGAGTAATAAATATGGACGTACTATATATCTTCAAATCTGTCAACACATAATAAATGTTGGAGTTTTCTTGAATGAATTTACATATGTCGACACGCAAATGACCAACAATAAATTTGAGATTTAGATCGTATCCCTAACAATGAATTTGCAAATCTGGATGAAGTTGACATTTGTCAGAGCTTATCAGCAAATCTCGACAAAGCTTTAAATTTTTTAGGATGTGTATGACATTTATTTCATAGCTTATCATATCTTAGAGTAGTAAATCGATCATTTATAAATACATACCTAGCAGTTTTTTGGTTTTTTTAATTTTTATTTAATTTTTAAATATTTTTATATGTCAATAATTCATTTGCACAAGAGAGAGAAAAATGTCAAATCTATGTATTTGGCCAATCAAAAAAAGGTTTAATTAATTTTAAAAATATATTATACTTTTCATTATATTTTACAAAATTGATTCAATAAGATTTTTTTCAGAAACTTTGATTAACACACTGTTAAAAATTAAAATAATTTTAGTCAACGTAGTTATAACGACCAATCGATCGCTATAATCTCTGCGAAGCAGAGACTAATAATTCATAATAAATATGGACGTACTGTATATCTTCAAATCTGTCAACACATGATAAATGTTGGAGTTTTCTTGAATGAATTTACATATGTCGACAGGCAAAGGACCAACAATAAATTTGAGATTTAGATCATATCCCAACAATGAATTTGCAAATCTGGATAAAGCTGACATTTGTTGTCAGATCTTATCAGCAAATCTCGATAAAGCTTTAAATCTTTTAGGATGTGTATGACATCCATTTCCTATCTTAGCTTAGAGTAGTAGATCAATAATTTATAAATATATACGTGGCAGTTTTTTGGTTTTTTTAATTTTTATTTAATTTTTAAATAATTTTATATCTCAATAATTCATTTACACACGAGAGAAAAAATATCAAATCTATATATTTGACCAATAAAAAAGGTTTAATTAATTTTAAAAATATATTATACTTTTCATTATATTTTACAAAATTGATTTAATAAGAATTTTTTCAAAAACTTTAATTAACACATTGTTAAAAATTAAAATAATTTTAGCCACGACCAATCGATCGCTTTAATTCCTGCAAAGCAAGGACTAATAATAAAATTTAAATGAAGATGCTTAATCAAAGGGGAGGGGACTTTACAGGAGGAAAACCAATAATAGTACGTCTTGTCTTTTGGATAGGGTAATCTTTTTGGAAAGGATTTCCTCTTAACTTTAAAAATCTCAATAAAGGAGGGAACAAACGTAGTGGGGAGAGAGCTTTTTGAAATTTTATTATTATTTTATATTTTAAGAAAATTTCAATAAAGGAGGGAACAAAAGAATTGGGGAGAGAGTGTTTTGAAATTTTATTATTACTTTTATTTTAATTTTTTTGGAAATGGAGGATTAATAAAAGGTTATGGATAATATAGTAGAAAAGGAAAAGGGGTTTGGGTAGCTTAGGGAATTAATTTTGAAAAGAGGTGGGAAAAGATAAAAAGGTAAGGATTAATAGAAATAATGAAGATGGTTATATAAATGATATTATTTTTTTATTTTATTTTGAATGGGATATAGGGAATGAATAATTTAGGTAAGGGAATCAAACGAATGAAAGAAAAGGGAATTTTTAGAATTGTAGTAAAATATGGGGAAAATAGATTTTTTTATTTTAGAATTATGGATATAGGTGAATTTTCGTAAATAGGTGCATCGAAGGGAATTTAAACTTTATAATTTTGGTCGAGATGACAATATTGAAAATGGATATGATTGAAAATTTTATTTATGGATGCAAAATTGACAAATTTTAACTTGCAAGAAGATAGGACTTTAACTTGTCGAAACTTTGCTAGACTAGCGAACGAGTCATATAGACTCAAAATTTCGAAAAAAACTATGGAGATGATCAATACGACGAGGTAAACACAATGATTCTAACTACTCAACATGACAATTCCCAGATTTAAAAAAGAAAAAAAAAAGACAAATCTCACATTCTTGACTCGACCATGACATGACAACGTATAAGGCGCAACTGTGTAAGTATATTGTCGAAGAGGTCATGCAAAAGTGAAAATGATAAAAGAAGATATGGACATGGCAAGCACATCAAATTGGATGTGATGGTATAAACAAAAGTATATAGTACAAAATTTTAACTGGTTCAGCCCTGGCATCATGTTCCAACACTTTGAAACATGTTGATGTTGAGCATCAACAAGGTGGACATGCCTAACTTAATTTTCATTTCGTTTCCACTGTCATAGTTCATTTAGAATACGTTGTCCAATACCTTTATTGGTTTTGTAATACTCCATCCATCATTGTCGTTTATTACATGACAAGTTCTAATCATTTGAATTTCTATGGTGAAAAGTGTTCAAATTTTTAAAGGGTACTAGCTCAATGGAAGAGAAGCTACCTTATAGGAAGGAGGTTGGTGGTTCGATTCCTCTATGCCCTATCTATAGAAATCAATCACTAATTAATTGACAAGTTAACAACAATCAATGACTAAATAAATGACGAGTTAAATGCACTTAATGATTAACTAAACAGATAGTTAACCGCAATCAATGACTATTTAACAACAATCAATGACTAAATAAATGACTAGTTAACACCAATCAATGACTAAACAAATGACAATTAATGACCAAATAAACGACCAAATAGAAACAATTAATGACCAAATAAATGACTAGATATATGACCATCTCATGAAGCAATTCAAACAATTTATGACTAAGTGATAAAATGATCAATTTGATCAGGTGATAAGTGACTACTAATTTATGACCAACGGTCACGTGACCAAATTTAATAATTTATCACCCATTTTTAGTCATTTTTTAGTCGCTTATCACCCACTTTGTACTAGTGTATGCACCAGGGAGAATATGTTTGTTAAATGCACCATTAAAACATTTATTAAAACTTTTTATTGAATTAAAATTGTTTTGTTGAGATCTGGTGTTGCACCGGTGTGTTTGATTTATATTGGAGCACCAATATGCACTTTATTTTTTAAAATAAAAATGATATTTAGCATTTTGTAACAATAACAATCACTGTTGCTACTTACGAGATATGCACTAGTGCATTTTTCTACTTTTGTGTTTTGCACCAATGCATTTCAGCATGCCAATAAATATTTTGGTTTTATTAAAAAAAATTATTGAATAGAAAATCATTCTAACGTGATTTGATGTGTCATTAAAAGGCACATCGATGTCTCCAAAGTCTTATGGAGCATTGATATGCATTTTTTTAAATAAAAATTATATTTTATCGGTTTATAATAATAACAGTTATCGATGTTTGTTACTTTTTAAGCCCTGGTGTGTTATTATCCATATAACATCGGTGTGGTTATTTTTTTAATTAAAAAGCATATATGTTTTAACCTAACCAGTGTGTCGTTTCAACGCATATCAGTTCTCTGTGTTTGTTATAGAGCACTGGTATGCATTTTATTTTTTTTAATTAAAAATGATAATTTAGTATTTAATAATCATAAAAGTTTTCAATGCATTTTATGTTTTACGCACCGGTGTTTTATGCATTTAAGTGTGTTGATGTGTTTTACCCATTTTAAGCGCACCACTTTGAAAACATCCGCAAAAAACTCTTGCCCCCCTCCTCCACTACCAACATATGCTATAAACTAAGAAGGGAAACCTATTTTACGAAAGTTCCAAAAAAAATCTGCTACAAGGTGTTCTCCTTGTATTGAAAACAAGGTTAAAAGAACATAGTGCAGATCTACACCATGAAAGAATCAAGAAATTCACCATTGACAAACATTCACACACTTCTAATCACCATATTTTGTTAAGAAGAATCAAGAGAGTTATCTAGGACCTTGCATTACTGCAAAAGGAATATCAAATAAGCATTTCTACAACATACCTTAGTTTCTCAAAATTACTCCTCCTTGATACACAACCATGGATTGTATTTATAAGGTCAATAAAACCCCCATTCTGAACCGGTCCACATATGAATGCTCTTTGTTTGGTCATGGGAAGCCATGTTCTTGATGAGAACTCAAGGAAGGAAAAAAGACTGAGTTTTTATGAGATGGGAGGCTAAACTTGGTCTACAAATTCCCACCATGTCATTTCAAAAGGTATATGGTCATTTATGAGCCATGATGTAGCTAAGTTCATGGCATTATAAAGGTGGTGTAGGTATTGAAGGTTTTTCAACATTTTTGGTGTTGATAATGGGAGATATGTCATGCATCCCTAGAAATAATCAACTAAAGTTTTGACTTTATATGGTGATGTGAGAATATCCAATAAATCATGTGATGGGATGCATCATGTGAGTGGATTTGTAGTGTTTCCAAGTATGACCTCTTAAATGTCACATGTGAAAAAAAGTAAGGTGACAACATCCACCTCATTATAAGAACAATATCATCAACATAAATAATAAGGATGATGAGTTTTCCAACCAAGTACCAACATAACTTGCCTCTTCCAAACATACCTCTAACTTGTCAATGAAATGACAAAAGGGGTAGGAGAAAAGAGACAACGTTGCTTAAACCCTATATTACAATTAATTTATTCTTATCAACACTTAGTGTTCATGAGCTTAACAATAACATTCTCACACCATATTGTTGTAGTGGTTCCCAACTAAAAAGGAGCCTTTAACTCTTCTAATATATTCCAAAGATTACTTATATGTACCTTGTCAATAGTTGAACATATAGTCAACAAAGCAACATGGGAGATTGCTTTTATTATTTTGACATTCACCTATGATAATTCTAAGATTAACTAAGTGATGCATGATTGAATGGGAGATTGCTTTTATTATTTTGACATTCACCTATGATCATTCTAAGATTAACTAAGTGATGCATGATTGAATGGTAGCTTCTAAAACCCACATGACCTTTAACCCTTTTTTCTTGACTTTCCATCCATTTGTTAATATTATCTTCTATAATAATTCAATATAACTTTATTGAAAGAGGGTTAGTCATAGTGGTGCAATAATTTGAGGGGTTATTTTTGTCCTTACTTATAAAAATAGGAACAATTAATCTTTGAGTCCATGGTTTAGGGAAACCTTACTTGACTACCATATTAAAGAGCTTGTGAATGCGAGGGAAAATAACAAATCCTCCATTCTTTAGAATTTGTGATTGATATCATTCGATGTTTTTAGCTTTCCCTTTTGCGAGTCATTTAACCACAAACTCTATGTATTGCAAAATAAAAACATGTTGCTTTGTAATAAGGGTTTGAATTTTGTCCACTATATTAAGGGATGCATAAAGTTTCTTAAGGTACTAACCCCAATCCCTTAAGGCATTCATATTATTTTCCTTTAGGGACACATTAGAGACTTTCTTAGTGATTTTTCTAACAATTTATTATCTACTAAGGGTTGACCATTCGAATTTCCTTTTAAGGGAAGCTTTAATAAAATACTTATTTATACAAGTTGAGAATATTGATGTAAAACTATAAAAAGATTTTCAATATTATTTTACTATTATACCTGCCTCAGCAGGTATATTGTAATCGATTGCAAGTCAAACTCTTTTGACTTTGTATTAGTTGCTCTCTATCAAAAAAATTAAAATCTATTTTGTAAAGTATAACTTAAGAATTTGTAAAATATTTTTTTTAATTTTGTTAAAAAACTATTTTGTAAACAACTTATTGGTGGATAGAAGATGATGTAAACTTTGGAATTTGGTATCTAGATTTAATAAAATTAAAAAAATAAAAATTATATCCCATTGCCGGTATTGGTCGTCAGATTTAAATTCGAATGGGAAGGAAAAGCTTCTTTCCACCCCACTTAATTAACTTCGTAGATTTCAAACACAGCATTTTCCTTTGATCCGGAAGCTTGACACATTCTAGATGCTGTACACTCACCTGTTTCAACGATATTGGAAATGTAAGCTTTCCACATTGCTCCGGTGTTTTGACAACTTCTTTAGTTATCTCACACCAAGACTTGCAGACGCCAGCACATGCAACTACATATTTTTGAGACAGCCAAGTACCTTCACTAGCTTCCAAGCGCTGAATCACATTATGAAGTAATTCTGGTGGAAGATTGGCCCATCGACTTTGTTGGATAAACAAAACTCGACTCAGAGTTTCATCTACGAGTGCCTGTGATCTTTCCCTGTGGTGTGAAATCCTCATGTCAAAACTCTGTCGCCTAGAGATGTTACCAATCCCATTTCGCACTTCCTTAATCTCACGCATTATGCTTTTTAGAGACATCTCGATAGTCCTGTAATTTCTCCCCTTGTAAAGCTTTCCTTTCAGTCCAAATAATCAGCCACTATGATGAGGCGTTTTTGCAGTATGTTTTCCTGCCAATAATAGTGTTCCCCTGGGACACTCCTAAGACTTCCTCCCAGGTTGAAGTTCCAATAACATATATTTAATGGAGCATAAATACAAAAATAGAATTTCCATGCAAAAGATGTGGGCTAAAATAAAATGTTTCCTCTAGCGCAGTTTTCTCGTACAAGATGCAAAAGTTCATTTCTTCTCGAGCAAGCTTGCTTAAGAAGGATGATCAAATATTAGATTTATATCTGATGGTTGAAACTTTAAATCACCTCATATACCATCTCTCTTCGGCAGTACAAGAGGATGTCCTAGGCAGAATTCCAATAATATCCTGGTTTCTGAATCTAATGGCACAGAAAGGGCAGAGATTGAGCACCAGAAAATGTTGCAATTTAAGCTCTTAAAGTTCATACCTTCCTATTCATGTTTTCAAAAAAATTGCTAATAACCCCTAATTTTAATAGCCCTTCATTCAATCTAGCCTTGGTAAAAGAATCATATACCGAAGATTTACAACTGGACTTACAAACACGGCTTTAGATCGTCAAATTTACCACAGCGAAGAGCTTCAAGCTACTTGTAAAGACCCAAGGTTAAATTTACAGGAAACAAATGCTTGAGGGATTAAATCACGTCCAGAGATTAACCTTCCTCTTTCTGGCCGCAAACAGACCCAAACTCGTTGGTTCTTCATACAAATAGACCACAGATCCTCAGCTTTTTGGTGAAAAGAGTGTTCCAAGTATTTCAACTTTGTGATTTGATACTTAGAGATTAGGATTTTAGGATCAAATGCTTCCAGGTGAGATGAAAAGGCAACGCGTTAACTTCATTCTTGGATCAACGTTTCATTCTTCTGCCCAAGAGCCTCAATTTCTTTTTATTTGCAAATGAGATTCAGCGTAGAGGTTTCCCCCTAACTTACTCGTCATCTGCCTGAAAATCTTCAATCTGTCTCAATATCCGCTCGAAGTCCTTTTGTTCTTTTGACTCTCGCCAAAATGACTAAAATGTTGTTTTCTACTGAAGGCAAGCAAAAATACACAAATAAGGGCTCAAAATCTTGAAATCATTCTACAGAAACATCTGGACGAAAAGAAATTCTCAAGATCTTTCAAATGTCCTACAGACCATTTGAAACCTAAAACTCAACTCGTTCACAATCGTTCAAATTGTCTCTTGAAGGTATTAAAAGACTATATTTTCTTGCCAAAAAAGGGCTTGAGACCTATGAAATTCAACAAAATTCATACCAAAATAAACCAGAACTTTCCAACGTCCTCCAGAACATCCAAAACCTAAACTCTCTCAAAGTTTCCCTAAAACATCTAAAAAATATCCATTTTCCTTTCAACAAATGGCTCATGACCTATCAAGCTCCAACAAAATTGACAGCAAAATAAACAGCATTTTTCTACCCAAGTGTAGAAAAAATTACCTTAAAAGGAAATGCTAGACTTCGCAGAGACGCCTCTGGCAGCACCAACTATTTACAGCAACCACGAAACTCAGAACGACAGTTATTTAACGTTCAGATCTTCAAATTTCTTTTGCATTCTCATTGACCATTTCTTTCCTTTCTCCATGCCGGATTCCAAACCGCCTTTAAACGAATTGCACAAAGACGAAATACACTGAATATTCGTTATATTTATATTTTCCGAATAATTTTCGCTGCTTTTCCGATCGCCTGGCCTTCGTGTTCGTCAGATTCCTTGCGAAACTTTACTTAAAAAAATGAATAAAATTCATACCTCTTTTCCTCACGTTGTCTCCTCAATTTATATTTCATTTTATTTTTTCCGGTTTAAATAATATTTAATACTTATTTTTTCACATGAAAAACATGTACGGAAAACCAACCATACCTATTATAATAGCTTAGATGTTTTCTTTGTTCATGGTGACCACAAGGTTAATTTTCAAATGTAAATTTAACCATTTACATTAATTTTATAATGGTGAAAATTTTGGTATAGATAATGTTTGGTAACCTATCTTTATCTTATTCATTATATTATGCATAAAATTAATCATAATTATCTTTAATAAAAATGAAAATTTTGGTATAGATAATTTTTGGTAATCTATCTTTATCTTATTCATTATATTCTGCATAAAATTAATCATAACTGTCTTTAATAAAAATATTAACCTACACTTAAGGAATGTTAATGTGATACGAAATCACAAAACATTATTTATATATATAATTGTTAAAGATTAACCTTGATTTAAGTTCAAAACATCAACATATGAAATAGATATTGATAATCGTCCGAGCTACACTCCTCTAACATTTAAATAATTATTAATATCAATTCATAAGATATAATATCAAATTTATTAATTATTATTAATAATATGTATAATTTAATTTTAAAAAACATATAATTTTTATAAATTATAATAGCGAATTTTAATAATATATATTTTTCTTGGAAATTACAGTTTGTGAAATTAACTCTTTGGAAATCAAGAGGCTTTGTTTAGGGTCAAACTCCTTGGAAATCAAGAGGCCTTGTTTAGGGTCAAACTCTTTGGAAATCAAGAGGCCTTGTTTAGGCCACAAGGAATGGACCCTAGGTTGAGTTTGAGAGCTTCCTAGTGTTTTAATCGGTGTGTTATTCATTGTTGATTTTTATTAATATTTATAATATAATTAAAAATATTAGAATAATATTATTTATATCTTATTAAAAGCAATGAGTCTTACTTTATTATTTTTATAAAAGTGGGGTCTTCCCAAGACCATTACAATCAAAATCCAATCAAGACAAATCATAAAACACGCTAAGAAATTGTCATCCTTGTGAGACTATAATCGTTAAGGATGAAAGTCACTCTTTTAAAATGTCCTGCCTACACCCACATTCCATGGCAGTTTCATAATTTCCTTTACAATATAAATCTCTCTAACCTTAATAAAATTTTACAACAATCCAAATAGTTTTTACATCAATCAATAGATATAGCTCCTTTTCATAATTAGAAAAACAAAAAATAATCTTAAAAAATCTTAACCATCATCATCAAGATAACAATTCATAAAATATAATATTAATGTATCATAATTACAAAAAAATTTATCACATCAATTCTATTATTTACAATAAATCTTAACCAGCATCATCAAGATAACAATTTATAAAATATAATATTAATGTATCATAATTACAAAAATATTTTATCACATCAATTCTATTATTTACATTTCAAAATTAAATTTTAAATTGACAAAAATACAATCAAACACCATTTCTAATTCATTTTTATAACTACACCAACATATATGAATAAAATCTTAACATATTAAAAAAACATTAAACATATCACTATCAAGAACAAAAAGGTAAACTACCTAGCAACTAACCAATCAAACCCATATTTTTTAATGCTCATGTTTCTATCGAAACAATCATCTTCTATGTAAATGAGTTGTTAAAATCTACATCTTACACATATTTTGACCTCCACACATACACACAAATAAGATATTAAAGTAAATTAATTTTTTAATGGTATATGTTAAAATTAATTTCAATAAATAATAATGATCTTTATCATTATTATCATGAATAATCTGTAAAAAGCAAATATTTTTATTAATTTAATTTTCTTAATATTTATAATATGTTTTTTTTAAAACTAAAACAAAGGATTAGATTATAAGGTTTCGGCAAATCAGCTGCTGGGTGCTGTAACAAAACATAGCAGAAGTTCGTTTTCCCATAGTGAAACTAGGATCCAGTGGGGCTCAACGGCCTTATTATAATTATTTAACATAGTAGATCGAAGAGAGGCAGAGGATTTGAGCGGGAACAACACTCCAGCTCTTCATTCCAGCTCCAGCTTTGCCACAGCCTTCTCCAGAGCATTGAGACGCTTGCCGAAGTCCCCATGAACGTTTGCCTCGTCCTTGAAGCCAGTACGCACCTCGGCCTTGAAATATTTCATTTTCTCAGCTGAGGCAGCGTGATCATCTCTCAATTTCCTTATATCGGCATTCAATAAATCCCAAGTTTTATCTCCAGCCTTAGTGGAATCTTCCAGTTTTTTCTCAAAGCTAGCCATACGGCCTCGGATTCTCCCCATAGCTGATTCTAGCTCTTGGATTCGTGCTTCCACAGACAGACCTGAGGAGGAGGAACTATTCGATGCCATAGAGAGACGAGGATCAGCTTCTGGAGAACGCCGCAGAGAGGAAATCTTTACCTTCAGAGCAGTTTCAGCAAAATGGATCAACAGCAGTGCAATGCTTGGCGATAGAGGCAGGAATAAAAGCAGTCCAAGGGTCGAGTCGGTCACAGACAGCATGAGAGCAGAATTGAAGATCAGAGATTTTCTCTGCAGTGCCAGACGGGAATCTTGGAACAGCAAAGTTCTGGCAGGCGAATGAGGACGCTTGACCCTGCTAGGGGACGTCCCATCTAATCTCCATGCCATCCATGTGCAGGATTCCTCTGCCTAATAGGGATCCATCATTCGCTGCCTTGTTTGCCATTGAGTTCAGGTTTCTAAGAATGTGAAAGAAACTAATAGATTGGAAATTTTTACAAAGCAGCCAAATTCTTTGCAAAATTTGAGCTAGCTGTAAATGGGAGGGGCGCTTCTTATTGGTGATGGCTTGAATTAGCAGCCTAGAGTCCCCGAAAACCAGAAGTTTTGCAATACCTTTAGTCCTGGCAACCCTCAAACCTTGATAAAGTCCGCAAAACTCTGCCTTATTATTTGTCCCATTTCCAAGACCCCAGGCGTAGGAGCTGACCAAATTGCCATTTGCCTCAGTGATAACTCCACCACAACCGGAAAGCCCCGGATTACCCTTTGCTGCTCCATCAAAGAAAAGACAAAGATCATTCCTGGCGAGTTTCCACCTGTTGAAGGCATCCTCATCTAGCCTAATTTCCCAATTAGCAAAGAGAATTTTTTATGGAGTTCGATTTTGGTGATTGGGGACAAACTGGGCAAGCCAAAGAGATTCTTCAGGCTTGAGAGGAACAGTGTTAGACAGGGAGGAGTTCTGTTCTAGTGCTTCCCCAATAAGAGCTCTTGCTTGGGCTGCTACTTTAGAGGGGTGGCTTTCTTTCCCCCTGAAGATTCGATTATTTTTTTCAGTCCAAATTTTCCAACAAGTGGCTTTAAGGATCCAGTTCCAGGCAGAATGAAGGAGAGGTTTCTTGGAAAGCAGGAACGGGGAGAGGTGCATCCAGCTTGAGAGAAGATCGTGGATAGTAGTTGGGATGTTTATGCTAGGGCTAATCCTCAAGGCATGATTCCAGACTTCTTTGGAGAAATTGCAGCCAATGATGAGGTGATTTGAAGTTTCATTCTCACTTTTGCACAACGAACATCTAGAGGGGCCTTCCATCCCTCTTTTCTTGAGGTTTTCTCCAGTGAGGATACTTTTGTGAGCCATAGTCCAGCAGAACATGTCTATTTTTGGAATGAAGACTTTTTCCCACAGGAATTTCCAGATCGCCGGATTGGGAGCAGTGAATGGGACAGCATGAAACTTCTTGTATCCTTCAGCAGAGGAATAATTTCCTGAATTACTCCCCCATCCTATTTTGTCTCTTATTCCTTCATTGATGGGAGATTTGCCCTAGAGGAGGACTGTAAGCAATTCAGCCTTGGAAACAGATCTGGAGGGGGGTTTCCTAGGTCCCATCCTATCCAATTGTTATCTTCCCACTGAGACAAGTCCCAAAGCGAATCGACCCCATTGTTTAAAAGCCAGACTCTGAGATAATCCACTTCCCCGCAAGATCCTAAAGGGGCATCACCCATGATTGAATCGTCCCAAATTCTTATAGTTTTACCATCACCAAGGATCCAGTAAAGGTTACTTTGGAAAGGTTCCAAAGCTTTAAGGCACAGCTTGTAGATCGAAGAACCATTTATGTTTGGGGGAGGCATATCCAAGCATCTCTTTCTTGGGCCGGGAAAGTATTTTTTCCTGAGAGCTTTCTTGCTCCAGCTGTCTTTTCCAGTTACAATTTGCCAGAGCAGTTTAGCTCCTAAAGCCAGGTTTTTAGAGGAAAGACTTCTCACTTGCAGCCCTCCTTCATCACGTGGCTTTTGTATCTTATTCCAGCTAATAAGATGAATTTTCTTTTCATTCCCCTTGCCTCCTTCCCATAGAAATTTTCTTAGCATACCTTCCATTTTGTGAATGACCAAAGCAGGGGCAAGCATGATGGATGAATGGTAAACAGGCATGCTATTAAGGACAACTTTTAAAAGAATAGTTTTACCAGCTGTATTGAGCCAATTGGCACTCCAACTTTGGATTTTTGATTTGATTTTGTCTAAGATGTTATCCCAGTTTGCTGATTTGAGATTGTTTTTGCAGATGGGGATGCCAAGGTAGGGGAAGGTCTCCCAGTCCGTTGTGCCTTCCATTCCAAGAATTATGGTTATACCCCGAAGCTCTCTTGCTGAACAATTCCAGCTGAAGATCTTGCTTTTATGGAAGTTGATTTTGCTTCCGGACACCTCCTTGTAAATTTCCAGCTCATGCTTAAAGTATTCGGCAGAATGGGAGCTCGCTCCTCCTAATAACAAGGTGTCATCTGCGAATTGAGCATGGTTTATGCTCCGGACACCATGCACTATTCTGAGGCCAGGTAGCGATTGGGATTCCTGGCAGAGGTTGAGCCGAAAGCTAAGAACTGAAGCTTGAATGGCGTAAAGAAGGGGGGATAGCGGGCAGCCTTGCCTGAGACCTTTGGTTGCTTTGAACAAGCCCGTAGGTCTCCCATTCACTAAAGGGTCTATCCAAGGAGCATCTACGCAGCCTTTGATCCAGTTTATAACAGTGGAGGAGAAGCCAAATTTTGCCATAACTGCAAACAGAAAATCATGCTTGACACGATCAAAAGCATTAGCTAAATCAAGTTTAATGACCATACCTTTCTCATTACGCTGCCAGCTGGAATGAATGGCTTCTTGGACGAGAATAATGTTGTCCAAGATTTTCCTTCCCTTGATGAAGCCTCCCTGATTTTTGGGTATAATTTTGGGCAGAATCCTTTTTAGTCTGGAGGCAATGATCTTGGTAATGATCTTGTACCCTGTGTTGCACAAGGAGATCGGTTTGAAGCGATTGAATGTATTGGCACCTTTTTCCTTCGGGATCAGAGCTAGGAAGGAAGAATTGGTGCTTCCCCCCAGCCTATTTACTAACTGAGAATGCCGAACCATTTTTAGGAGATCATACTTTATTATCGACCAGCAGCTGGTGAAGAATCTAGTGGTGAAACCGTCAGGGCCAGGCGTGCTGTCCGGTTTCATAATCGAGAGGATCTCTTTAAGTTCATTCATAGTAACCGGAGTTGTGAGGAGATTGTTGTGCTCCTGCTTGATAAGGCTTGGAATGAGGTCAAACGAATGGGCGGAGGTGTCAATCAGGTCCTCAATGGGGGCTGTGTATAACTCCTTGAAGGAAGCTTGGGCGGCCTGCTTAATGCCCTCAAAGTATTTGATAAGGTCTCCATTGTAGATGATTTCTGAGACTGCATTGTGGTTTTTCCGAGCCTCAGCCTGCTTATGGAAATACTTGGTATTTTTATCTCCACTCAGGAGCCAAAGATTTCGGTATTTTTGCCTCCAATATTCCTCTTCCGTCCTACAGGCTGAGAAGAAGGATTTCTGGAGTTCCTCTTCCTTTCTCAGCATGCAGTCAGTTATAGTTGAGGCATCCATGAGGAAGTGGTGAGCTTCCAATTCAGCTTGGGCAGTATTTCTTTTTTAGGAGGGCGTGACAAGGAGTCTTTCCCACTTTTTCAGATCCGTTTTAATCCTTTTTAGCTTGGATTCCCAGATGAAAGAGGGTGAGCCTTTAAGAGGAGTGGCCCAGGAATCGGTTACAACTTGTAAAAAACCCTCATGCTGGATCCAAAGGGGGCTAAAGCGGAAGGGGATTGGGCCGAGGTTAGGAGTGAGAGAAAGCTCTAGAAGGATGGGCTTATGGTCAGAGGTATAGTGAGGAAGGATTTTGGAGGAGGCCAAAAGACCAAGGGTGAGAAAGGAGGAGTGGACTAGGAACCTATCAAGCTGGGCAGCCACATGGCCCGGTCCAACTCTCTTGTTCGACCAAGTAAACTTTCCTCTGGCTGGTTTTATGTCTAAAAGATCCCAACCGAGGATGATATCGTCCATCCATTCCCTCGAGGGATCCCTGACCAGTTTGCCCCCTTTTTTCTCACTTGAGGCCAGAGTAACATTCAAATCGCCAGCCACAATAATGTTATCAAGGCGCTGAAGATTGAGAAAGGATTCTAGCTTATTCCAGCAGTCTTTTTTTTCTGAATGTAGGACAGGAACATAGAGATTGAAGAGACTTACCGAATGCCCCGAGGCTTTGTGGATGAGTTTAGTAAAGATCCAATGAAGCTCACGGACTTCAGCTTTAAGAGTATAGATATTGGAATCCCAAAAGGTTGCAATACCTCCCGAGACTCCTCTAGAGTTGTTGGCAATCCCGGTACCTTTTTTCCAGAACTTTTTCCCAGCTTGGAGGGCAGCAGCTTCCTCCATTTTTGTCTCCTAGAAAAGCAGAATCTCAGGGTTATGAATTTGGACCAGATCTTTCATTGCTTCTTCTTTTAATGATGAGCCTAAGCCTCTGCAATTCCAGGAGATGTATTGCATTAATAACGGTGGGGGGAGGTGGCCCCTTTTGAGGCCGGACCGGTTCCTTTCTTCGATCTGGTGTTCATGATACCTTTCAAAGTTTTTTGTGAGCCATCAAGGACCGCTAAGTGTGTAGCTTCTTCTCTTTGCTTCTTTTTTGATTTCCGGCCTCTTGGATTTTTGAAGGGAACCGTCGGCAGACTACTTGAGGAGTCCCCTTCATCTATTTCTTCACCTTGATCCGAGTCTAGCAGTAGAGGATCCACGCTTAAGTCTTTGAGAGGACTAGGGGGATCGGCAGGAGAGGATGCCCTCGGGTGAATTTCCCCCATTTCCAAAGGATCTTCATTATGGGACGCGTCCTCTTTTTCTTTAAGTGGATTGCTGGTTTGAATTCCAGCAGGATCGCTGGCTTTTCCTGGATCTTCTTCTTCCTGAATGACGATTGGGGTTGTTTTGATGGCTTCCTGGAAGGAAGAGCTCGATGGCAGGTTCTGCATGTTACTTCCTGTCTTTTTTTCATGAGTTTTGTTGCCAGATTTTCCCTTTTTAACTTTTTGCCAGCCTTCCTCTTCTTCATGGACCTGAATTTGTGGGCAGTTTCATTGGAAATGTCCATGCTCGTGACAATGGTGACACTTGAACGGAAGCTGCTCATAATCCAGCTTTTGGTAATGATGCCAATCTCCGACTTTCAGCTTAACTGCCTCAAGTAGCCCAGCTTCCAGGTCGACCTCCACACAAATCCTGGCGCAGGAGTACTGACCTTTATTCTCCGCTTTGTCTATGTATCTCCCCAAGGCATTCCCCACTTTTTCGAGGGTTTGTGTGTTCCAGCAGTGAACTGGGATATTTGGTAGCCTTACCCACACTGGCACTTCCTTTGGGACATCTACTTCAGCGTTGAAGTCCGGGGTCCATTTATTGAGGTACAGCCCTTGGGTTCCCATGAAGTACGGGCCGTTTCTAAAGACAAGATATCGATCTTCTTTGGAGATGAATTCAAAAATGAAGAATCCTCTTCCAACTGGGTAGCAGGTAACACTATTCTTGAGTTGAGGTCGCCAGTTCCTTTGGATCCAGTCGTCAGTGGTTTTAGTAGAGGGCCATAACCCCATGAACTGCCCAACCAGTCCGCGTTCAGCTAGGGCCAGAGCGATCTTGATGGGCTGTTCGATCGGTAGGTCAATTTCCGGGACTGCATCAAGTTTCTTGATAAATTTTGGAATGGAGGGGGCTGCCGGTTTGAAGCCCGGAGCTGAAAGCAACCTTCTGAAGGCTTCCTCGGCAGAGAGAGGCGAAGAAGGGGAGTGCCCTCCCCCAGGCACAGCCATGGGGGCGACCAGAGAGCTTGAAACCCTAGGCGGCAGCTATTCCAGCAAAGCGCAGCCTCAGAGCCAGCAAGCCAGCGATTGGAACCGAAAAGAGAGTTGTGTA
>LPNX010827809.1:205694-266637 GCA_001517045.1 Pseudotsuga menziesii | reverse complement strand
GGAAAATCCATTATTCAAAATATTTAACTAAAAAATATTTTTTTTTCAATTTAAAATAATTAAATTTATTTTAAATTTAAATTATAAATTTATAATAAATTATAAATAAACTATTCTCACAACAATGAGATTAATTTATAGTCTTATAAGCTATTATTTCTCATTTCCTATTTATGCTAGTCTATAATAAAAACTTGCATATTTGTATAACATTATAAATTTATAATAAAATATAAATAAACTATTCTCACAACAATGATATTAATTTATAGTCTTATAAGCTATTATTTCTCATTTCCTATTTATGCTAATCTATAAAGAAACTTGCATATTTTTATAACATAAGTCAAGAATATTATTAGAAGTATGTAAGGAAGCTTGAATATGCTTGTTTTATGCTACATTGCAATAACCTATATCATATTTAAATAGACATTTTTTAATTCATTTTTGTTTTAATTTCTTTCAAATTGTAATTATATTTGTTTTATCATATATTTTTATAGCAAAATTATCCTATTGCTATATATTTTCAATCTCTTCTTAGGAGGCAGGTACTAAGCAACTTTGTTGCTTATTCCACTTGTTAAAATATTCAATTAACATTTTAAACAAATTTACTAAAAAATCAATTATAAAATTTATTTTATAAAACATATAATATATACACATTTTTCACAACTATTGATTAATAAAATACACACAAGATATCTCAAAAATATGAAATTCGACTACTAATGTCATCTTTCTCTCACTCTGAGCTGCTTTGAAAATGTTGGTATTTTCATTTACAAAATTCAATGTACAATCTAAAAAACAAACCAACTTCAACTCTCAAAAACAAACCAACTTCAACTTTGCCCATGAGCTGCTTTGAAAATATTGGGTTTTTTCATTTACAAAATTCAATGTAAATATTAAAAACAAACCAACTTCAACTTTGGTGATTAAAAATTGTAGAGACGTATTAATTTTTCTCTTCTGAATTTGAATCAACAAACAACTGAGAGCTATCGCTAACCCAGTCAATTTTTATTTTTTGGGTGTGGTGACAAGTAGTTTACAGGACTATGGTAAATAGTATGCATATATATCTTATTATTTACATAACGAAAGCAAAGCTATGAGACTATGGTACCATAAAATGCTTGAGTGCTTGTAAGGAATAATACAAACCTTTATCAAACGTTGGTACTTAATTATTCTATTGATTTGCCCCAAAACGTATATTTGATTCACCTTTTGTGAAGTTCGCACCTCTTCTCCTTTAGGTTTTTTTTGTTCACAGGGAGCGGGAGCGGGAGCGGGAGCGGGAGCGGGAGGAAGTTTTTTTTCAGAAGAAAAAAGCTTGACTTTGTTATTCATAGAGAATGAAAGGACATCAGATATACATCCCAACACTGGGGCACTGTCATAACATATCGTAATATGAACTCCGTTATACACAGAGTCATATACAACCTTACAAACAAAAGAAGGCAATGCAAAAAAAGTGCAATTCACTCATCTAGAGAACCAGAAATCTACCGAAATGAAGGGGCAAACTGAAACAAGACATCTCCGAATCAAACCTGTACATCAGACATACATATCGAGGAGACAAAAATAGTGCAGAGAGCTGATATTGAAGAAGCCCGCTCCTAATGACAAAAATCACATTGGGGAAAAAGTGTAAAAAGAGAGATATAAGGAGCCTTGCTCCTGCACCAAGCTCTAAAAGAGTTGAAATGTATCATTCATGACTGAAATGCCATCATATATTTTTGAGAAAGAACCACACCAAGGAGTCAAAGCTAGGGTTTCTTTTGATAAGCAATATGCATGCTGATTGTGTTCTCGATATGTATGCTTGATGGACAGGTTGGAAAAACAAGACATCAAGCATCTGGTGTCCATGCACAAGTGACTCAAACAGGGAGAATCCAGTGAAGCTTGATCGTTTTCCCAATTTATGATGACTGTTGAATCTCCATAAATATTCAACGTAGGGATCCCCATCACTTTTGCAACTGTCAACAGTGCCCACAGTGCCAGGAGTTCAGCTCTGGTATTTGTGCAAAGACCTCCACCCATCGCGAAGTCAAATGAATGAGACTCATTCAGAGCCGAGTAAAAGTCGGCTCCACCTTTACTGTCTGCAGCGTCCCCATCAAAGAAACCACAAGGATAAACCAGAGTCGGTCTAGGACCCACTATCTTGAGTTTTGTTTTCAATTTTTCCACAAAATAAAGATGCATAAAATAGTTAACCTGGTGAATCATACTGAGAACTCAAAGGCTTTCTTTCCCTCAAATAAACAAAGAAGTTATGATACGAAGAGGACAAGGAACTTTAGTTAGAAATTAAACACAAAAATGACCTTCGTAAAGAAGATCTGACCCAAGAATCTTCATAAATTCAATCTGAACGATAGTAATTGAAACACAAAATCACACCCAGGAAAACCATAAAAATGTGTTTAATTTATGACATTTAGGAAGTGGGAAAAACTTTATTAAAAGGTGCACTTGCTTATGGTTTTTCTTCAAATTTGAGGGTGAGATATGAAATATGGAAAAAAAAATAATTTTCTTTAATAAAATATTTAAATGTAAATTTTATATATTTTGTATTTTTGTATAGAGATTTTTTTTTCCGAAATAAAAATGACAGCTTTTGTACTATAAAAGTTGTTCCTCAAATTACATATCAGACAGAGTTACAAGAAGTCGTGCTTAGACCACAAAAAGTAAAAATTAAACAGTGATGTCTTTGATCTAGCTTTTTCTCTTATTTTTTTAATTTTTTTAATCAATTTTCAAAAAACATCTTGTAATAATTTAAAAGTTATGCATTTTTGAAATTACAGTGGGTCATACACATAAATTTCATATTCATGTGCTCTCTTCATTCTTTTATTGAATAATCTTTTTGTATTAATCTCTGAAGAGGGAGGATCCCCTTCATTAATTATTTCTTTAAAATCACCATCTGTTGTTTTCTAACTTTATTTTTAATTATGCCCCTTCATAGTTAATTATGCCCCTTCATAGTATCTTTCTCTTTCTCCAAAAAGAGAAAATCATTTAACCTCTTATTATCTTTCACTAACTATTTCTTCAAAACCCACCATCTGTTGTTTTCTAACTTTATTCTTACTTATGCTCCTTCATAGTATCTTTCCCTTTCTCCAAAAAGGGAAAATCATTTGACATCTTATTATCTTTATCATCCCAAAGTGGAGGCTCATACGCTTGTCAACTTTTAGATGGAGAAGTGTACCATTTTTCCTCTTAGACAGACCTCTTGCTCGAGGATAAGTTTCATAGAGATGACCAGTATATTGAAATATACAACACCAAAATGTTGTACTTGCATAGTCCAAAAACTAAACACATTAAAATTTGATATGATTTTGCACCATTCTATTTGGAACACATTTATTACACAAATTCTAGCATATATAAAAATACCTTGTTGAGTCCACTCAAAATCATGCTTTAAAAACCTATCTCAAGCATTTCCAATATCTTTAAATTCTACCATGTGCCAAAGAAAAAGAGGTAAATTCAGGAAGTTTACCCAACCCAAAATTTTTGAAACAACCATAGTGGAAGGATCAAAATCCAAACACCATGTGGTAACAAGCATCCTTGCTGCTAGGGTTTTTTTAGGGGCGAAATTTTGCCAATTGGCTTATTTTTGGGTTTTTTTCAAAAAATAAATTCGTTATTTGGTCATTTTTAGTGTCTAATATCGCCTCTATTTACATAGAATTTGTGTTTTTTATCATAATATTCGCCAAAATTTACACATTTGAGTGTTAATTTTGTGTTTCATATTTAATATTCACCTACCTATCTATAAACATGTTTTTTTCAATCCAAAACAATCGCCTAGAATACTATACTTAAGTATAATATTAGAATCCTTAAAAAATACCCTCCCTTGCTCTTTCCTCAAAAACAAATTGATAATCATAAGAAGTGTAAAATTAAACTACAAAGAACCCCTTGGAAGAAAAAAGTACATCGCAACGTTTGGTCCAGTTGGAATGAATCCACTAATGCATATTGGTTGACCATAATTGAAACCCATTAAATCAACAAATAACCACTACCGATTTAAGAGTTAGAAACACTATTTAATCTTTGTATGGTTGCTTAGCCTCCAAAGCAGTATCTTGTCTCAACAATATATAGACTTGGCATGATTAGAAATGCATTGATGTAGGAGAAACCTTGGAGCAAGTTGCATCTTTATCATAACTCCACTTGGAGAAAGATGATAACACAAATCCCACAATGCCTTAACGCAAACATATCATTAACAAAAGTGTAGAATCCTTACAAATATTGTAAGCTATCAATTTAGATAGGAAAGAATCTTGCAGTAGCTTCTCCTCATATAGAAGGCACTACTAGGAAATGGAAATCCCCTCATATTGCTTTAAATGGTGTTTTATGGCTACCGCAAGATAAAAGCATTTACCCACATCAATATCAACTTCCCATTAAAGGTTTTAACAAAGATTTGAAATCTATCCAAGTTAACCAAGCTTCCTCTTATTATAGTTGTCAACAGGTAGTGTATATAGCAATGAGTTCTGCCTTGGTTGATTATTTGTTGCTTTAAACAACTATTAGTTTGGTCATCATTCGTCTATTTTAACCAAAGCTTTTATATTTCATTATTTTATGTGTGTTTGATATCCAATTTTTTTAGGCATCATGATTTTGACCTCTTAATCTCAAAGTGGTGATGAAATTCTCAATTCCCATGTTGAGCATTCAATTGATATCAATTCACCTATGACATCAATTAATTTGATCTACACTTTGCCTCATCCTTGGCCTTCTCATCACCTCTGTACTTTTCCTCATCTTCTAAGCTAATGCTTTTTCATCATTGCACCTCCTCATTTTTCGAGTTAACAACCTTCTCATCGCAACACTTCCTGCTAACTTCCTTGATATGGTTGAACCACCTTCAAATAGTTAAGGTAAACTCTTGATATATGTTCTCAACCATGGTGCATTCATACCTACGAGATGCAAGAATGTGCATCCTTTATCATGCATTGAAGATTACTAGGTCACTAGTAGGAAATTATTATTTTACCAAGCTCAATTTAACCTTCGACTACCATCAAGCATGCATAAGGGATTGTGATTCCTAGAATACAACATTCAAATACAAATTTAGTCTCTATAAAGGTAATCATTTGTCTTGGTCTTGCATTTGCAATAATCATTTGATCCAAATCTACATACATAGCTCAATATTTTGAAAACCTATTAGAGCAGTTGATTATTAGAAATATCTGAAAGTAGGATTTACATCGTGGAGTTTATCTCAAGGTTCTCATGGAATAAATTTAAATATATCAAATAATATGAGATACCTACCTGATTCGACTTATATCTAAGGCGACGTGCCTTATCAGGACAAGTTGGGAAAGTGATCCTTGTTATGCTTGACAACTGCATGTATTTCCAACACTTAACCCCCTTCAAAAATATCATCCTCATCTCATCAATATGATTGCTTCTCCTCCCACAGCTCTCTATGTACTTGTAGGCACCCACAATCTCCAAACCAACAACACTAAATACATCATAACAACCAAGAAATAAAACTATGTGCATGAATGGATATAGAAATTGAAAACAATATGTAGCCATGGATGGATTGATAAAACCCCCTACTATCTCCTCCTACTAAGCCTCCCTTTATCACTGCTCCCTCTACTTGATCCTTCCATCGCTTCCTTTAGAACCTAATGACGTTGGTTGTAAAAAGGATTAGGGGAGAAGGGGCTCATGTTTTGTGTTACTCAAAATGCACAACAAGAAGGGACTTAATTCATATCCCCTACCCCTATGATTTGTGAATAAGGATGCATCAACTTTAGTTTCTAGAAATTATTGGGAAAATATCCATGCACGTAATCCATCCATGCACTAATCATGTAATAAATTTGTTTCCCTTGACTCTTTAGATTGGAACGTGAAACCATGGTGAATTCGATCTTGTGGTGTGAAGATCCCTAAATAACAAGGCAAATTCATGGATGGAAGAGATGGATTGACAATTCTTGCTATAATGGTATTGATTCCCAAACCTACTAATTACAAGCAAAGGTGTGCTAAGGTTGGCCCAACATCGATTGGCAACTTGAGATATTGTGATGCTGATATTGAATCATCTTCTCTTTCTGATTGATTCTTTTTTGAATGACCCAAATGGATTTGTGAAAAAGAATCTAGTCAAATAGTAATATTTAAAGAAGTTACGTACAATCCTATATACTACATCTCATATTTGGATGCAACTAATGGATGGGATTCCAATATCCACATGTTTCATATGTACAATTTATATGTTAGGGATATAAAAATGAATGCCCACTTTGATTCTACACAAATTCCTCCCCAACTTATTACTCAATGTGAATTTCTTACATGTAGCCATGATACAAATTGAAAAGCCTTTGAATTCGAGAATTCTTTGGATGTATCCATGATACAAATTGAAAATACTTTGAATGGATAAACAACATAGGAAGCTCTATTGAAATACTATAGTGGGAGAGCGATTAATCATATGATGAATTTAACTCACATAAAAACTCATTGAAGGGGGTTACCATGTCTCCAACTTGGATGGGGTGAAGATAAAACTTGGAAGTGTTGTCTACAATATTGTTCCCATGATGACCCCTTCAATTGTTGGGTTGTGTTCATTGGGAATCAATAATACCCTTCCAAAAGTTGGAAGGATGGGCTCTTGGATGACAATAGGGATCAAACTACAATTGATGTTAGGTACACAAAGTAAGAAAATATATGTCAAGTTTTTTTTATATTGGTAGAATGTTTTTTATCCTATTTATTTTCTCTCTTTTCTTATATATCATTCTTACATATCTAATGGATAATACCAATGCATTAGTTATTTGTATTTTAAGTTCATTATCTACGTAGCTCCACCGATAGCTACACCGAGATATAGAACCTAGAAATAGGTATTCATAGCAACACTTGATCATTTCATGCTTATTTATAACGCGTCTCTCTCTATCCATGACTAGGAATCGTAATAGAAATAATAGATCTATCAAACACAACACACCTTGAAATCACATGATTTAATCAGTAACTAATTAGATTCAATTGAGACAAGTGATGAACTGATATGGGAAATGCATGTGAACCGATGTGGGACCAAGTGAAATAGAATTTAGATAAATCTATTTTCCTATAGTACCCTCTCAACATGACTAATAGTTTTAAATATCATAATCTCATGGGATTGATCCGAACAATAGTTTATATGTAATAGACGTGAGTAGACCTGTATAGAAGTGGGTTTGGACACATTATAAAGAATGATTATTGTGTGGTTGTGAAATCCATGCCGATGATTGGGAGAATTGGATTGTGACATACCTGCTCATGAAGTTTTTGCTCATTTTTACCTAGTGGCCCAATTAATCCTTTAGATCTAGTCAACTATGACAAGTTACAAGGCTAAGATAAACCATATATAACAAGGTTGTTATGTTCTTTACAACCAATCTCTCTCTCTCTCTCTCTCTCTCTCTCTCTCTCTCTCTCTCTCTCTCTCTCTCTCTCTCTCTCTCTCTCTATATATATATATATATATATATATATCTATATATATGTATCCATAGTAAATAAACTTAATCCATTGGTTGGCCTTACAAAATTTGTTAAAGATTTTGCACCATGGGTAATTGATAATATGTCGTGGAAAATTACAAAAACTTATTACTAGTGAGCTTCGATGTGGTGTCACTATACACAAAGATGCCATAAAATTCATTAAGGAGTTAACCAATGAAGAGACAACATCGTCGGTTAGTATTTTCTTAAAATCAACCTTCTTCACCTTTCAAGTTTGTTTCTATGAACAAACTAAGGGTGTAGCAATGGGCTCACCTCTCTCACCAGTGGTATCCAATTTGTATATGGAACATTTGTAAAAACATGCTCTCGACTCATTCCCTATAAATCCCATTGGATGGAGGGAATTCATCAATGATACTAATTTACTGTGGCCACATGGAAAGGATAGCTTGACATATTTTTTAATCATTTAAACACTCACCAGGAGAACATTAAATTTACAATTTAAATAGAGGAGAATAATAGCGTTTTGATTCTTGATATTTGCATCTGAAAGAAAGATAATGGCTTTTTCATGTACCAAGTTTACAAAAAACCTATTCACACCGATAAATATTTACATGCAGAGTCACATCATTTTCCCTCCCATAATCCTGGGGTGATTAACTCCTTGGTAACCCAAGATTTAAGAGTCTCTAATGAAGAACACGTGGAATAGGAATTGGAACATCTTACTACGACATTCAAGGAGAATGGATACAAATATAACCAGATTAGGAATATCATGAAGAAGGACAGAAGAGCCAATCAGAAACATAACACAATATCACAAGATAAGAAGAGAATTTCACTTCCTTACATTAGAGGATTGTCTAAGAAATTATATCAGATTCTAAATAAAGGGGACATCAATGTGGCTTTATCTCCAATGAATACAATAAGGAAATTGACAGACATATCCAAGCACCCAATTGACCCAAGCTCACACAAGGGAGTCTATGTGATTCCTTGTTGTTGCAGGATAGTCTACATCGATGAAACAAGTAGGTCAATGACAATTAGATTCAAGGAACACATTGCAGATTTAAGATTAAACATAACCCATAAATATGCCTTGGCGGAACATTCATGGGGAACGGTCCACCATGTGTGTTTAGAAGAAGCTAAAGTCATTACCAAATAGACCATTATGGAAAAAGGAAAATTATGGAATCACTTGAAATCCAGTTGAATCCGGACAACTTGAATAGAGACGATGGTTGGAGGTTAAGTGAAAGATGGAACTTGTTATTGTTTTCACCAAGAAATAACCAACCGACTCACACAAAACTCTAAAGTCTAACCCTAGTTGACTCTCTTGATACTTATTGAGTTTAGAGTTGGAAAATATTAATTATATGAGAATGTAACTCTTCTTGGTCGATGAGCCCCTTCTCATGATATCCTAAGGATGATCCAATTTTGGATCGAAACATGCTGAGATCCATTATGCTAAAATGTAGAGACCTGGGCTTTACTTATAATGTTTACAATTCCTTCAATTTAATGTGTGTGTGTGTGTGTGTATGTACATACATATGTATGTATGTATGTATATGTTGTGAAAATTGAGTCACAGTAATTTGGGATCAAGGAACAACTCACAGAAGATTTAGACTCAATTGTACAAGAAATTTGACATGAAACACACTGCAATTAGGAGTTGTAGTTGTATGAATGTATTCAATAATCAAAATTAGAGATACAATGTGATACACTTGCATGAATAGCAAGACAATTCGAATCCCGAGGAGGTCATTCAAATTAGTAACATGAGAGTGGCTTAGTTGTCAGTTAGCCACACTAAACACATCATTTAACCACTAATCACAACCATAATTAACTCTAACTGAGCCCTAACTGAATCAAAGGCAGTAATGACTAAGTCTAACTAAATAGAACTCAAATGCATATCAATCAGTAGGTGGGGGTGCATATCTAACTCAAGTCAGCTCCGATGAAGTGAACTAAACTGAACTGAGTCACCAGAATTTGTTGGAGGCACCTTAAATCACTCCAGTTAACTCAAAGCAACCCAAATAGACAAATAGACGAGGAAGGTGCCTTTCCAACTCAGCTTAACTGATTGTTAGGTGAAACAACATTCAGTTAACTAATTGGTGCACTTATGACAAGCAGATCAACCCAGATTTGCTCCCTAATTGAAGGAGGAAGACTAGTTAACCTCCCTGATTGAAGGAGAAGTCTTAGTTGGCCTCCATGATTGAAGGAGTGTGTTGGTGTTGATGTTGATGTCAAGGAGTGTGCTGGTGTGCTAATGTTGATGTCAGTAATTCGATTCAATAACTGAGGATAACGGATAATTAGGCCAAATTGACTAAATAAATATGTGTGGGTTGGATAATGACTCCAACACCCCCTTTAATATATACTCATGTGGAGGATTAAAAACAACTAATGCTAGGGCCCTGACAACAAAGGCCATAGGTCACCCTATACAAAAAGTAACTCTAAAATGATCAAATAAATGCTAAGTGAGGAAAAGGGGAAACCCGAGTGGGAACAACCCCCCCCTCAAGATGAACACTAAATAAGTAACTGGTAACCTTGATGAACTCACCCCCAATAGTCAACAGAGGTAAGTGAAATTTTTCTCAGTAAAAATCTTAGTGAAAATATCTGCAATCTGCTCATCTGTGGTGCAGTATTGCAAAACAATTGTCCTATCATGCACCAACTCCTTGATGTAGTGCATGTGGATCTCAACATGTTTGGTCCTTTGCCACTGAACTGGATCCATTGAGATATTCATAGCATTTTGGTTGTCACAAAATATGATAGTGTATAAAGCACTACCAATCTCAAACTTAGACAAAATGCCTTGCCTCCAAACTGCTTGGATGCAAGCATTTACTGCTCCCCTATACTCGGCCTCTACCCAAGAAAGTGCAATGGAAGCCTTCTTTTTGCTGGACCAGAAAATAAGGCCACCACTAAACATAAAAACATACCCGGAAGTGGACTTCCAATCTATGGTATCCCCTTCCCAATCTGAATCTGTAAAACCGACCAACTCTAGCTCAGAATCTGCAACATAGTGAATGTCGTAGGAGCTAGTGCCCTGAATGTACTGAAGGATCCTCTTGGCCATCTTCCAATGGAGATCATGAGGCTGATGCATATATATTGATACAACATTCATGAAATAACAAATTTCAGGCCTTGAATGTGTCAAGTATAGCAAGATTCCGATCAACTAGCGGTAAATAGTGGAATCCATGGGTGGAGTGGATTTTCCCTCTTCAAGACTGATTCCTGAGAGGAAAGGAAATGGTGCATCCTTACAAAAATTCATGTTAAACTTAATTAACAGGTATGAAATGTATTTTCACCAAGTTACCGTTATCCCATCATAGTCTTGAGATATTTCAATCCCGAGAAACTATCTCAACATGCCCAAATCGCTCATTTCAAAAGCATCATGAAGAGCAGATTTTATAAAGGCAATCGAAGCACGTGTGCTTCCTATTATCAAAATATCATCCACATACAATACTATGATCATAATATTACCTTCATACTGCTGCAAATGTACATTTGGATCAGATTTACATCTCTGGAAGTTCTGTGAGAGCAGAAAGGCATCCATTTTGGCATACCAAGATCTTGGGGCCTGTTTCAACCCATATAAAGATTTCTACAACTCACAAACCAAGGGAGGATCTAATGTATAGCCTTCATTATGCTTCATGTATATCTCCTCTTGCAGGTATCCATGAATAAAATCACTCTTGACATCCATGTGATGCACCTCCTAGTGCTTGGATGCAGTAATGGCCAAAACTAGCCGTATGGAATCCATCTTTGCCATCGATGCAAAGGTCTCATGATAGTCCACTCCTTGGACTTGGGAGAAACCTTTTGCAACCAATCATGATTTGTACTTGCAGGTTGAGCCATATTTAGCAACCTTTTATGATATACCCACTTGCATTGAACAAGTTTCCTCCCAGGTGGAAGGGAAACAAGCTCCCAAGTTGCATTTTTTCAAAGCGAGTTGAACTCTTCATCCATTGCAACTTGCCATCTCGGCTCTTTCCGAGCATGGTAGTAGGACTTGGGATCAGACCCAATCATCATATAACAGGTCTCATACAACAAGGACTCATGAAAAGAGAGAGAAATCCCTGCTCTTTGAAAATCTGACCGGGTTCTTCTTGGATCAACAGGATTTCCAATGTTTGTCCTGGCGAGGGAGAGTGTATTTTTGGCCCATTTTGGGAGATAGGTGGGAACATTTGAATCTAATTAGGAACCTGATATATTATGTTTAATGATATCAGATATCAGATATCAGAGCCTTCACTCCCATTTTCATATAACAGAATGATCAGCAAAACATGAGGACACTTCCTCGACTAGTTTCTTCCTCGACTAGTTCTACCTCTTGGAGAGGTTCATTAAAGAGGACACTTCTTTCAATGAATATCTATTTGGTTCTGATATTCATAAGTTTGTATCCCTTTTAATCCTCTGGATTCCCAATGAACACACACTCAATACTCTGCGTTTGCAAATATTTCCTCTTGTTAAGTGGAATTTGAGCCTAAGCAGTGGACCCAAAAACTCCGAAATTGGACACATCTTGTTTATGCCCAAAGTATGACTTGAAAGGAGTTTTTCCTTTAACGAAAGAGTGAGGTACCATGATCTGAAGGTAAGCATCGACATTCATTTCCTCAACCCAAATATCTGTAGCCAAACCTTTGGCTTCCATCATGCAGGTAGTCATCTCTTTGAGGGCTCGATTTTTCCTTTCTGCTACACCATTCTGCTAGGGTGTGTAGGGAATGGAGTGATGGATTTGGATCCCATATTTATCACATATTTGCAGCAGCTCAGACTTTATATACTCTCCTCCATTATCATATATGAGATACTTTATCTTCCTCCCAAAGGCATTCTCAACAGATGCTTTGAATTCAATGAATCTTTCAAGCACCTCAGATTTTTTCTTTAGGAAGAAAACCCAAGTGAATCTGGAGAAGTCATTAATAAATATGAGAACATACCTTGAACCACTCATGGAGGTTTTAGGAATGGGTTCTCTGATGTCAGAGTGGATCAAACCCAAAATACTTGTAGCACAGCTTGCCTTTCCCTGATCAAATTTGTGCTCAGGGTGTTTGTCGACAATGCAACCTTTACAAATTCCACTAGAAGTTTTGATGGCTGGGAGGCCTTCAACCATGGAATGTTTTTGAATTTGATGCAAATATTTGAATTTCAAATGACCAAATCTCTCATGCCAAATCCTACTAACCTCATTCCCATGAGTCAAAAGAGTGGTGGGTCTTGCATCCGACAAAAACTTTGAAAACTCATAGGTCTTAGCATGATGGTTTGCTAAACCTATTGCTGTGAGTTTCAAAGATCCAATCTCTGAGATCTCAAAACCATTTGGGCTGAAAGAAACTCGCTTGGACACTCTTGTGTGTGTCATTTGATATACACTCAACATATTGGAGGCTAAGGAGGGTACATACATAACATCAAAAAAGCTACCATGTTCAAGTTTTATAGTACCTTTTTCTTTTTAAATGATCTGAGAATCATCCCCCATGTGGATGGGAATGTTGTTGTCGGAGTCTAGGAATGAAAAGGATTCTTTTCTTTCCACCATATGGTTCGAAGCACCAGAGTCTACGAGGAGAGCTCTAGGATTCAAAACAATTTCCATGAGGGCATGTCCTCTTTTTGGTTGGATGTCCCGATCATGATTATCTCTCTTCCTAACACTGTCAGGAAGATTGATATTGTTACTCTCAAGGAGAAGATTCATTTCATCAATATTTTTCTTCATGTAGGTATGTTCAGGGTGAAATCCCTTCCTGCAATAGGAACACTTGACCTTTTCTTTGCCTGGGTTCCCTTTGTTCTTGTGCTTCTTTGATCCAGAAGGCTCATCTAGCTATTGGTTCTTCTCCTTTGGATTTGAAGCATCAAACTTAGTCTTATGCTTCTTTTTCTTTCCCTTACCTTTCATATCTTTGGTCCCCGAAGCAAACAATGCTTGATCTTTGGAGGATATGATGATCCCCATCTGCACAAGCTTGTCATGCTCGTTTGTGAGGGACTCAATGAAGGCATTGAGAGTAGGCATTTTCTAATTTAGGTTTGTTAGCTTCCTGGTATGGAATGTGGAAACAAATATTGAGTAATACGGTCCAAGTTTGGAGAGAATGGAGAGAATGAGCTGATCATCTTATTTCTCCACTTCACACTGCTTCAATTGGAGCACTAGGTGCTTGAATTTGGTGAAGAATTCATTCAGAGTTTCAAAATTTCTTAGGTGAAGAGAAATCATCTCATTCTCTACCCGATAATTCCTCATGTCATATTTCTTATCAAAGAGATCAGTAAGTTTATCCCAAATTTCCTTCAGGTTCTTCAATCCATTGACATGGAAATGAAGATCTTTGGAAATTGAAAGACAGAGAAACCCAAATCCTTCATCCATCTTATTCCAGTATATTTCTTTGTCCAAAACATGGTTTGGATCTATCTCGGTGTCCATTGTGACTCTGTAGAGACCCTTGGCACGCAATTGAATCTCCATGTCCCCCTTCCACTTGTGATAATTGAAAGGAGTAAAAGGATCTACACAAGAAGTCACTTTTCTGCTATAGCGAATGTAGTAGAAGTCTTCCAAAAAACCTGTAAAAACACAAAAAGGGCACCGTAAGGTCAGACAACCTGCACTTTTCAAGTTTTCATCACACCCAGCTTAGTCAATCAAGCTAGCTTAATTAACAATTCCTTTGCTTAGGACTTATATGGTAAACTTGCCGCTTCTAGTGCAGAGCTGGAATTTTTGAGGTTTTTGCTCAAATTGCATCATAGATCCATCAAAGAATCTGTTCAAGGAGAAGACCATTTGTCCCTTTGTGGCTATGATACCATTTGAAAATTGAGTCACGGTAATTTGGGATCAAGGAACAACTCACAAAAGATTCAGAATCAATTGTACAAGAAAATTGACACAAAACATGTTGCAATTAGGAGTTGCGACTGTATGAATGTATTCAATAATCAAAAGTAGAGATACAATGTGATACACTTGCATGAATAGAAAGAAAATTTGAATCCCAAGGAGGTCATTCAAATTGGTAACATGAGAGTGGCTTAGCTATCAATTAGCCACACTAAACAAATCAGTTAACCACTAATCACAACCATAATTGACTCTAACTGAGCCTTAAGTTAATCGAAGGCAATAATGACTGAGTCTAACTAAATAGAACTCAATAGCATGTCAATCAGTAGGTGGGGGTGCATATCTAACTCAAGTCAGCTTCGATGAAGTGAACTGAACTCAACTGAGTCACTAGAACTTGTTGGAGGCGCCTTAAATCACTCAAGTTAACTCAAATCAGCCCAAAATAGACAAATAGATGAGGAAGGTTCCTTTCCAACTCAGCTTAACTAATTGTTAGGTGAAACAACATTCAGTTAACTAATTGGTGCACTTATCACAAGCATATCAACCCATATTTTCTCCTTGATTAAAGGAGGAAGCCTAGTTAGCCTCCCCGATTGAAGGAGAAGACTTAGTTGGCCTCCCTGATTGAAGGAGTGCGTTGGTGCTGATGCTGATGTCAAGGAGTGTATTGGTGTGTTGATGTTGATGTCAATAATTCGAGTCAATAACTTATGATAGTGGATAATTAGGCAAAATTGACCAAATAAAGATGTGTGGATTGGATAATGACTCCAACATATGTAAAGAAAAAAATGTATTTCTATTCAAAAAATAAAAGATATTCATTATTCATAATAGCCTCAGAGGGGACTATCATCAAGTTTGAGAAAGGCTTGTTACTATACAGATTTAAATCTCTTGAGAAAACTTGTAGGGGATCACAAGGCTTCCTTTTAAGTCTACCAAAGAAAATTGAAAACATTACATTCTTTAAGAAGTCATAGTTATGATTGAGCCTCATTTTGATTCTTCAATGATCAAGACTCTTGATTGTATATATAGACCTTTTTTTAGAAAGATCGATAGTTGTAACATTGAACTCCCTATAGATATGCTAGAGATTGATGAACTAAAATTAATTGGAAATTACTTTAATATGGTTGACTAGAGGACAAATAAGCATATCCTACACTATTAACTCTTTCATCATATATTTGATAACAAACTATGAATCACCAAAAAATTTAATATCATGCAATCCAAAACTATCTTCTACCTTTGGAAGTTGGAAAAGAGCTTGCAAATAAGCCCGGTTGTTAGACCTAGAACTAATACACCCTTTTTCCAGCAGCGAAGAATGCTCAAACAAATGGATCATAAAACCAATTCCACATCTCTCTCCATTCTCTCGAGAAGCACAGTCAAAACATGCATAGGGGGATGAAGACAATGGAGAGAATGGATGGATTTGTCTCTTCCTTGCAAATTTATCAAAATTCTTATAAAAGTTGAAGAGAGCCTTAACCTGACCAATCAATTGAGAAATATGAGGGGTTTTGTCTAAAAATACTGCTTGATTTCGTGCCAGCCATATGCCCCAACATATAAGAAAAGGTAAAGGTTGAAACTTCTTCAAAACTGAATTTGAGAAATAGATGAGAAAATTGGAACATAAGGAATTATCTATCCAAAGATTATTCTATTGAAAAACACCTTCGAATTATTTTCAGACTTCCTGGAAAAAGGGGCACCCCAAAAAATAGATGTACTACTTATTCCTCTTCATGATTGAAGAACAAAGAGACACCTTTCCCATACCAATTCATCTTATGCAACATATGCTAAGTAAGCACCTTATTGTCTAACATGAGACACATCAATGAAGAGGATTTATTAGGAACCACCACCTTCCATATCTTCAACTACTAGACCTACTTAGGAGGATCATCCCTCATAAACATAGAATCATAACCCCTTTTAGCAGAGTATTTATCTCCTGAATTGGGAAAAATTCAAGCTAGCGAATATTCCTATTCCTTTAAATAGATATGAGCTCGAGATAAGGACTAAACATAAAGGTCCTAGGAATGACCCCAAACTATGGCTAAGCCTAACTCTTGAGCAGAAAACCAACCTTGCTGCATCATATTGGTAGTAACCAAATCAAAAAATTTATCAAGTGTTGCTCCTCCCCATTCTTGAAGAAAATAAATGAGATCCCTTGGCAACATAAATTGATCTTTTCTTCCCATGATGGAATCTTCACCCACTCTAACAAACTTACCGTTTCCTACCTTCCAATCCAAAAATATTCCAATGATAGGGAAAGTTCTAGAAATGGATTTCAATGATTAGAGGAATTGAAAACAGGTTTGTCCCTTTGCCTAATCCAATCCAACACCATCCCAAGAGCAATGTACTTAGCCACTAAAATTAACTTCCACAATAATTCTTTTGTGATAAAATTTTGCAAGGACTTAGCAGCTAATGCTTTGTTGAAATGGAAGATATTCTTAATACCTCATCCTCGTTGATGCTTAGGAGATGCTACATGAGACCATTTAATAAGTTGAAATCCATGATATTCACTTTGATCTCTCCAAAGATACTTCAAACAGAGCTTTCTGATTCTAGAAAAGATCCCCTTATGTATCTATGCAAGAAGGTGGCAATAGACTGAAATTGCTTCCATGACAGATTTAACTAGAACAAGCCTCTCTCCACTTGAGATCGATATATTACACCAAAAATTGATTCTACTTTCAAATTTTCTAACCATCCAACACCAATCCATTTTTTGATACTCGTTGGTTCGAAAATATAACCCAAATACTTATCCTTGTCCTTTGCACATTCTATTTCATAGGGGAAGAAACTTTTAGAGAGTGGATTCTGATCCATCTTATTTTGGATTAAATAAATGGAAGACCCACTCTGATTGATTTCCATTCATGTTGCTTGGCAGAAAGTGACCAAAATATCCTTATAATTTTAACATTCCCACTTCGACTAAGCACAAAAAAGAATGATTCCATCCACAAAAGGAAAATGGGTAAGGAATTCCCTTTGGTGAAAAGATACCTTAGAGATCCTTCTATTCCTTCTTTATTCCTGAATTAACTTTCTTAAGACTTCTTCTACCAATAAGAAGATATAAGGGGAAAGAGGGAATCCTTGAAAAAAGGGGATGTTGTTTCGTTGATAAAAAATTTCAAAATAAGCCGAGTCAATACACCCCATAATCCAACTAGTTAGCTCCAAACTAAACCCCATTTGCAACAAGATGAGTCCAATAAAGAGCCAAGAGGCTTTGTGATAAACCTTAGAGAGGTCCAACTTAATAACTCCAACATGCATATATTTCAACTTGATAGAATGTAGGCCTTCCTAAGCTGCTTCGACCACTTCATGAATATATCGACCTCGTAAAAACCCAAACCGCTCCTTGGAAATGGTCTAAGAAATAATAGGCTTAACCCCGTTTGTAATTATGTTGGCTATGATTTGTAAATCCCATTACACAGAGAAATGGGTATGGAATCCTCATAGCGCTTGGGTTTATCCTTCTTGGGAATACGATGCAAAAAATAGCATTTAATGCACAAGGAATACGACCAGAGATGGAAGCCTCCTACACCACTTTTAGAATGTCATTTCCAATCAAATCAAAGAAATTGAGAAAGAAATATAAAAGAAATATGTGGCCCATCACTAGCACCATGAGCATATTGTCTATAAGAGTCCTCCCCGATTTAGAATACAAAGAAGAGAAATATCTTGACACAAAATTTGCTAGAGGATCTAAGCAAAAAAAAAATGACCCTCTCCATCTTGAAGCTCCCAAATAGAATTAATATTTCAACAATGTTTGGAAATTTTTTGAAAATACTTTATGCTCTGACCCCATCCACCATCCATAGAGCCTAAATTTTTAATCTCCATTCGACTTCTTTACAGTGAAGAATCTTTTCCTTTTCTTTATTAAGAGACACTACCATATTTCCTTCATCATGAGAGAAGATACAAGAGCCTGAATTGGCATAGAGTGATTTTAATTGATCTTTAATTACCAACAACTTGGCTTCCCTATAACACCTTCCATAGTACAATCCTCTTTTTAAAGTCCCGAAGTCTATCCACAAACTAAACCCCTACCAATCTTTGTTCTTCTAGTCTTATAGGTAGTTAGGATTCCTGTATAAGCTTCTTAAAGACTTTTTCTTTTGTTAAACTAGAATTGTATTTAAAAGGTGATATCGGATTTTCTTGACATAAACCAATTTTCAGTAGAACATGGAAATAATATTAGAAACAAAGATTATGGATCCAAGACTTAAAAATACCTATCTCTTCACATAACGATCCATGCATAAAGAAGAAATCCAATCTCTTTGTGATTCCGATTACCCAGACCGCTTGTTACTCCAAGTGGGATCATAAACTCTTGCTTGATATCCACCCATCCATTATTATCAAAAAAGGCTTCCGGAAAGGGAACTAATATACATTCACACACATGGTGGCACCAAACCTCCTCGTAAAAAAACACAAAATTAAAATCCCCACCGAAAATTATATTCGGAACATGAAAAAACTTGCGATGAAAAGCATTCTCCCAAAAATTATTCTCTCATCGTAGGGACCATAACAATTCGAAATAGTGAGTTGTGAATCCAAGGACTTCGAATACACTTCCAAACATAAAATATAAGCACATGTAAAGGATCCCTCCAACGCTAAAGAAGAATTCACCCCAAAAACTAAACCTCCAAAAGGACCCACCGTATCTAGGGAGAAAAATGACCAACCCTTGAAATCTTTTCCAAAAGGGCCCACTATATCAAGGGTGAAAAATGACCAACCCTTGAAATCTTTCTCCAATAAAGGAAATGCTACCTCACCAAAAACCAGTCTCATGTAACAACAAAATATCTAGAGACTCTAAACTAACCAACCACTTGAGGGAGAGAATTTTTGTTTTCCCTCTCAAGCCACAAATGTTAAGAGAAAGAGGTTTCATTTAGAAACCCCTTCTAGTGTTTTTTCTATTCTAAGCGCCCTTGTGATACTTAACTTCCTACCCTAACTTATTTCTTTCTTCGTTCATTCCTTCGCATGAAACAATAGTGAATTCCTTCCTAATTTTCCACCTTGAGAAGGAAGAGGTTCATTGAAGTCCAAATCACCCTCAATCTTGTCCCATGATCTTAACAGGTAAGGGCCTTAGGAACTCCCCTTAACACTTGGATTTTTACAAATTTTGGCAAATCAAACCTTCTTTACCCCTCGTACCATCTAACAAAGTAATAACCAAATCATTGGCAACCTTTTCCAAAGGGTTCCCCTTCCTCAAGACATATTTTTCATGCATGACATTGATTGGTTCTGAATTGACAAGAGGTGACAGAATTGCATTATCCTCCAACCTTCCTATAAAAACAACTTAAGAATTTCTCCAAATATCTGCCACCTTCTCGAACTAACTTATCGATTCCTTCAAACAAGTCTTGAACTAAAACTGGAACAATGGGCTTAGAAGGAAACACAACTTCTGACGACAAGATAAAATCTTGCACCATTTGAACCTACTCAACAACCTCTAACCCTCAACCCTTTTTTCCTACCACCGACTCTTCAATTGTCGAGTATTCACTTGGACCATGAATCAAGGTCCTTTCTAAATTCTAACAATGCTTCAGCCATTGAATCATCCTTCTCCTTTGGAAATTCCTCTACCATATCTTCGAAGAGAAAGAGTAATTACACTTTTCTACTACATGGCCATGCTTATGACACTGAACACAACACAACAGAATGGAACATTCAAGTAAGGACTGAGAGAAAATAACATCAATTGCCACTAGATCAATAGACTCGAATAACCCTTCCCTTAATCCAACTTATACCAACATACGAGCCACCGACCTTGAAAACAACTCAAATAACCTTGCATCCATAACTAAGAAGTTACCAATTACGTCACTTATGATCTTCAATCCTTCCAAGGATCATAACTCTAAAAGCATACAAGACATTTTAACCTATACAGGGACTACATCCAGGAAGTCCTTCCTTGAATCGAATGATGAGTGCCATTTTTTCAATACCAACATATCGTTTCCAATACCCCACATCCTAAATATAATTTCTTGAGCATCTTTTCTTAGTAACAAACTTGAAGCGAAGCCAACCATTGGCTAGCCTTTGAATCTCATGTAAATTATCTACCAAAGGGCACCAACTTTTAATAACCCACTGCTGCAATTCTCTGTCATTAACTCCACGCCCACAAATTTTACCTACTAGAATACACCTCACTATTTTAGCATGAATGTCCAACACCAAAACATCCTTACCCACAACCAGAGAGACACAAGAACCCTTCGAATGCACCACTTTTTGCTTCTTCTTATAAATGAGTGGCATTCTTATATATGAAGGTCAATTCTTGTTTGGATAGATTTCGCATCAAACTCATTGGTTTTCATTCTAAAGCAAATCGTGCACCCTGCCTTTATTAATTCGATTTCCTGTGTGTGACTGAATTGCTGATCCTCCATGGAGATTTCACTCTTCACCATGAGGTTCCATCTTACATATGAATAAAATATTATAGCATGTGGAAAGAACAAAATCCATTCACATAACCCTTAAGAAACACTGTCCATGGCAACCTAGAGAAACTCTTCGTGCAAAAAGCGTTTGAATTTTTTCAGGATTGTTATAAACAATTATAAAAAATGAATATAATAAGAAAGAGGTATAATAAAAAAGAGGTAACCGATAAATAGATAGCTGGTAGTTGATGCATGGATAATAAATAATTCAATTATGTGAGAGAAAAAAAATATAAAAAAAACTAATAATTGATAAATAGATAACTATAATTTGAGATAAATTAGTAATTAATAATGTATAATTTAATGATACTTAATTTACATTCTATTAAATTTCACAAACACAAATTAGCCGGTTAACTGGATTCTTCTTAATCCACCATTTTCAATGACGAATATACACCGTGCTTAGTTTACAATGAACTTTTTTTTTTCAGATGGAAAGATCCATGGGAAACCCAGCAATACTTCCCCACATTTGTGGATGGTAGAGGTGGTAAACCGCCGGCCATCCTAGCAGAAGGCCTAACCCCAAAGGACTCAAGGCTCGAACCCGTGACCTCCCCCGAAAGGAGAGAGTGTACGCACGTCTTACCAATATATATACACTAACATCATGGATAAATTCCGCCTTTGAGATCATAGGTTGGATAATCTTAAAATCTAAAGTATATTCGTTTCATTGGTATTGGGTTTCAAAAAAATATAATATTAGTTTGAAGTTATTGGTCGTTTCATTGGTATTGGGTTTCAAAAAAATATAATATTAGTTTGAAGTTATTGGTCCAAGCATCACCGAGAAGGGAATCCTCCACTCTCTACTAGTTGATTATAGGTATGTTTAATGAACATCATGAGAACGTACACTTATACCAAAAAAAGCTGGATGCATGTTTTCCTTCGTTATTGTTGAAATTAAAAGACATGATTAATGTATAATGAAAAATGCAATAGTCGTTAAAAAAACCTTTATTAAAAGTGATAAAGTATATTGCATTTGGTTTTTAGTTTTTTGTTTGACCCACGTGATTGTATCTCTGGTTGTGATCCATAAATTCGTTTGTCAAAAGAGGGTATTTAATAATTGTATATTTGGTTGTTATGAATTTTTTTTTTTTAAACTATAGTATGTTAGTTATTTAATATTTAATTTCAAATTGAAAAAGAGTAGTGTATGTATATCTCCGTAAACTTTAACAGTTTAATTACTGTTTAGAGAGAGTCTCTTATCCCACAAACAAAAAAATCTCATACATTAGTAATTTTAAAAATATATTATTATTATTATTAACTTAAATTATTTTAATCCATCTGAAAATAACTTCTCCTTGGACTCCTAACATTTTTGTCAAAGCTACGCTAATGTCGTCCAATGGACTTCCCATCATTATGTTATAAATAGAGGGAATTGTCAATCTTTGCATATGACCGCTTGTCATCGTTCAACTCACATTAAAATGGTGTGCCCCTTGATATACTTTCGGATGTGGCTAGTGGATACGTTATGATCCCAAGGAAGAATATGCATGGACCAGAGCAGGGTTAGATAAGAATCAACCGAAGTTTCATTTTTTTAATATAAAATGAGCAATCTTTCATTGAAAAAACTTGACTACGTCAATGATGGGTGCGAGAGTCCAACTCTCAAGTTGTGCCCATTTTCGCAATGTTTTGATGCTTATATTGATCGAAAATTTTAAATATATGTATCAACAAAACATGTTAATATTTTTATTTTCATGACAAAACCTATGAATTCAAGTTTCTTAACCGAAAAAACCAGGAAGCAAAATCTTTCACTTATTTCATGCATGAAAATTGAAGTGTTATGAATGTACCTTAGACAAGGGTGATGGTGCCTCTGTGGGAGAAATTGACACCCAATACCTAGCTGACCGGTTTCACATTGAAGCACTGTCGAATAAACAAGAGAACCACCTCTTAAAGATCATTTAATGATCATGTTATTGGAAAATGCTTGACCTGATCAGTCTTTGCACGAGCTCTTTGTTTCTTCATTCCTGGGACCTCAGGTACTCCTTCCCTTGCCCAAACAGTCAACAAACATTGTAATGGCCGTTTCTTCATAGCTTTCACATATGACAAATAAATCTTCACTGGATCTATCTTTGCACCGACTCTTTGTTTGTTTGTTCATTCCCGGGACCTTTCAAATATCAATTTGTGTTTTATGTTTAATTAACTAATTCTAGAATGATAAAAACAAGTGAAGGTTGAGGAATAAAGAAACTTTTTTTATAATTTGGCATAATTTTTCTCTTCCTTCCTCTTGTAATGTGCTCAAAACTACAAGACTCTTCACCAAAAGCATTGCATTTTTCCACGCTATCATTTGTCAAGACATGATCATGCATGTTTAAATGTAGAAGTGAGTTCTTAGAAAATTACATCATGTAGGTCATGTAGAATTCACAACTTACAAGCTTGTGAGCCAATCCCATCCTTTATTTTAAGGATGAGATGTAGCTATTATTTTTTAAATTCATGAGTTTATTATTTATCAAGGAAAATAATGCTACCAAAACTACTTTTCTATGTCATATGCTATTGTAAGTCTTCTATCACCCAAAAAAACACTTATTTGCATTTATGTTTTCAAACTTTCCTCACATGGATTCATTCACCTTGAAGGTTTACCACATGTTCAAAAAACAAAACAACAACAACTTGCCTAGCACTTCACATATGCATCATTTTTCCAATGTTTGTTCATTTATGTCAATATTCTTTATACATATTTTCTTTTCATCTATGTCCTTTCCTCACATGGATTCATTCACCTTGAAGGTTTACCACATGTTCAAAAAACAAAACAACAACAACTTGCCTTCCACTTCACATATGCATCATTTTTCCAACGTTTGTTCATTTATGTCAATGTTCTTTATACATATGTTTTTTTTCATCTATGTCCTTTTTTTTCAATCCCCTTTAGGTTTTTCAACTTAGTCACATTTTCTATTATAAATTACAACTTTTACATTGACATGCCTTAGTATTATTCTTATCATCCATTTATATCTACATTTTATTTATATATAGACTTCTTATATATACCTCTGGAATTCATTTATTTATTTTTTCTTTAGCAACATTTTTACAATATACACATTTCCCTTATGTATTTTTTCCAAATATAGACCTGTGTTCACCTTGAACGTTTTCCACCCATTACAAAAATCAACAATAAACCATGCATTTCACGTTTGAATACACACCATTTTTTCCACCTTTAATCATTTATGTCATGGTGTTCATGCATACTTTCCTTTCGCATTCTTTACATCCATAGCTTTCCATTCTTCATAGCTTTCATCTACATGTTCTACTTTTTCATTGCGTTTCTACTTTTAAAATGGTTGGCCACCTTATTGAACATGCCATTGAAATAATGCTTGCACTATCCTTCGATATGCAACCACTCCTACATATTGTTGATGTTAAATCTGTAAAATCTATCCAACTTGCAACCTTGTGCCATCGAACTATGATCCTCTATGGTGCATACATGTAAGACATAATGGTTCCAACAAAATTTAATGACCTTATTGCTACTGAAACAGTGCATACACCTCACTAAATGGACCTATTTAGTTCTTAATAAATGAATGTAAGCTGCATCCATGCTTTACTAATTTATTAGAAATACTTGTTTCACTACATGTGAACCAATCATTTGGTATTTGTTTTTTTTTTAAGTTTTAAACATGTGCAGAGAAGTAAGGCATACAAATTATTTTAAGTAAAATAGAAATTACAACATAACATTCACACATAAACACATATATTTACCATAGAAACTCTTAACCGGGAAAACCATCAAACCTTGGAACCACACCTCCTATTTTCTTTTTATCATTATGAATCCCTCACAATACAAAATATAGGTATTCAATAGCATCCAATACCCTAATCCATTAACCCGGACTAGAAAAAATAGACCCCAAACCTTTAATTGGGATTAAATTACATATTATTCTGAAGGTGCCAACAAGGATCGTCAGGCAAAACACTGACAGGCGCACCTCCCCTCCACACGTACATGCAAATAATATAACATATACCCAACATTCTCCCACTTGTTGTTTTATTTGCATAGCAATGAGTCATGTACTCATAAAGTCATAGGTTTAGAGCATCAATGCCCATAGATTCTCTACACCAAGAGAACTTCTCGGTACTAGCAGACTTTGTTAATAAGTATGCAACATTTTTCAAGGCGTCAACCTTTTCCAGCAGCACCTTCTTGTCTTCAATCATATCTCTCACAAAGTGATATTTCACATCAATATGCTTTGTCTTAGCATGATAAGCGGGGTTCTTTGCTAGGAATATTGTACTTTGGCTATTGCAATCTAACCTCACAACTTTCTGTACAAACCCAATACCTAAACACAATATTTGCAACCATACAACTTCTTTGCTTGCATAAGTGGCTACCATGTATTCAACTTCTGTAGTTGAGAGTGCAACTATAGCTTGTATTTTGCTCATCCAATTGATAGATACTCCAAATAGGTTAAACACATACCCAATTTAGATATTTTGCGATCAATATCTCCATCCTAGTGTGCATCAACAAATCCATGTACATTTATTACTTTGTCTGGTCCAGGTCTTCCTTGGTAGCAGATTGCATAATCTATGGTGCCACGCAAATATCTTAAGACCCTCTTTACAGTTTTCCAATGCTCCTTTCCTGGTTTTGACATATATCTGCTCAAAACTCCCACTGCATGAGAAATGTCTGGTCTGGTACAGACCATTGCATACATTAAACTGCCAACCACACTAGAATATGGTACTCGTGGCATGCCTTCTTCTTCTTCCTATGTCTCAGGAGATTGCTCTATAGATAAATTTACACCCACATGAATATGAACCTTAACCATCTTACTTTCCTGCATGTTAAATCTATGTAGTACTGTCTGAGTATATTTTCGTTGATTTAAATTGATCATCTTGTTTGCACGATCTCTTCTTATCTCTGTCCCAAGAATGAAGTTTCCAGCACTAAGATATTTCATATCAAATTTGGAGGACAGTTGAGACTTCACCTCCTTTATAGCATCTTTGTTGTTTCCAATAAGCAACATGTCATCAACATACAGTACTATGTTAATGAAGTGATCACCAACCTATTTGGAGTATACACAGTGATCAACTTTGCTTCTCACAAACCCCAATCCCAGTATGTATGTGTCAAAATTTTGGTACCACATCCTTGGAGATTGCTTTAGACCATAAAAGGACTTCTTTAGTTTACATACCAACTCTTTCTTTTCCTTTACTATGAACCCTTTTGGTTGTTTCATGTATATTTATTATTACAGATCCCCATGTAAGAACGATGTCTTCACATCCATCTTCTCTAATTCAAGATCAAAAGCAACAACAATAGAAAGAAGAAATTTAATAGAAGTTAATTTTGCAAATGGGGAAAATATTTCACCTAAATCAATTCCCTCTACCTTAGAATATCCCTTTTTTACCAAGTGGGATTTGTACTTCTCCACTTTACCTTCTGCATTCAACTTCTTTTTAAACAACCATTTGCTCCCAATGGATTTTCTTCTAGCCGGAAATGGACTAGATTCCAAGCTTCATTTTTGTCCAAGGAATTCATTTCTTCAACCATGGCCTTCTTCTAGAGATCACTATCATCTGAATCAACAACTTCATTCACATTTCTAGGATCATTATCAGTAATAGAAAAAGCAAAATGAGAGTGAAAATCAGGAGGGGAATACCTTTCTTGTTTCCTTCTTTCTCGAGATGATCTCTTCAAAACTGGCATATGAGGTTCTTCTTCTTCTGATTTAGCTTCTTATGTTGAGTCAAATTCTTCACCTTCTAACTCAAACTCTATTTTCTCTGGTTCCTTTTCATTTGGATTCTCTTCCTGTATAGGGACTTCTTTGACCTCTCTAAACACAACATCTCAAATGTAAACAATATTCTTAGTTACAGTATTCCAAATCTTATAATCCTTCATACCATCTTTATATCCAATAAAGATACACTTCTCAACTTTGTAATCCAACTTGATCATTTTCTCCTTTGGAACATGTACATAATAATCATAACCAAAAACTTTCAGATTCTTAATAGATGGTTTCTTACCAGTCCATACCTCTTGTGGAGTTTTATCAATCAATGTTGATGTGTGTGGCCGATTTACCAAGTAACATGTTATCTCCACTACTTCTACCCAGAATTCTTGTCCTGTCCTAGCATTGCTTAGCATGTTCCTTGCTTTTTCCATCAATCCCCTATTCATCCTCCCAGCAACTCCATTTTGTTGAGGTGTGTATGGAGTATTTTGTTTCCTTTCTATACCACATATCTTACAGAAGTTCTCGAATTCATTCCCGCGGAACTCTCCTCCCTTATTTGTCCTCAAAACCTTTATTTTTTTTACTGATTTTCTACAAGAGCCTTAAATTCTTTCAACTTAACAAATACTTTAGATTTCTTTTGAAGGAAATAGATCCATGTGTTCCTTGAGAAATAATCTATAAATGAAACATAATACATAGATTTTTAGAATGATGGAACGAGAATAGGTCCAAACACATCACTATGTATTAATTCTAGAATTCCCATTGCTATTGTAGCACCAGATGCAAATATTATTCGATTTTGTTTCCCATATATGCAACGTTCACAGAAATCAATATCCATAGTGCAATTAGTCATACCTTCAACCATAACTTTACCTTGTAATGCTCGAAGTCCCTTTTCGCTGATATGCCCCAATCTATGATGCCATAGCATTGTCTCTCCTCCTGATGCAGTCAAGGTTCTATCATCTTTACCTCATTCCTCAAGAACAACAAAATTCTTACAATCATCAATGATGGTTCTTCCCAATAGTTTGTACACAATTCCATACCGAACTTCCATCATCAATACCATTGATCCTCAAACCATTTTACAACCATCGTCTCTAAACACAGTCTTTACACCTGCAAAATCCATCTTTCTGGCAGTTATCAAGTTTCTTGCTAGATTCTAAAACTGTAGCACTCCAGGAAGAGTTATAATCCTTCCATCCTTCATTTTTAGCTTGACTCTATCACGTCCAATGATACTGGTTGGCGAATCATCCCCCAAGTGCACATCTCCTCCATTGTACTTTTCATATTCACAAAACCACTCCCTATGAGGGGTCACATGACATGATGCACCTGAGTCAAACACCCATATATTACGTTCTAAATGATTACCCATGGAAGCTAGGTGCACATACCCTCCTTCTTCTGGGGAGGTCTTTGCCTCTACGGAATGGGTATCCTTAGATCCCTTTGCTTTCTCAACATTCTTATATCTACAACCCTTGTTATAGTGCCCAACTTTACCACATTTCCAGCAATTTCTTATTCCTTTTCCTGGGGATTTAGATCTGTACCCTATATCCTTTATTTTTGTTTCTCTCCTAGGGTGAACTCCCACAGACAAGGAATCCATGTTGTGATTATCCATGGTTTTCCACCTAATCTCTTCTAATAGTAGGGATGATACTATTTCATCAAATTTTAAGGTCGCTTGGCTAGCACTACCTATTGCAATTAGGTTGTCCCAGGAATCTGGCTAAGAACACAATAATGTAATACATTTTTCTTCTTCAACCATTTTGATACCAACATAGGTTATCTGACTTACCATAGTATTGTAGACATTGAGATGCTCTATTATAGTGTCATTTTCATCCATTCTGAGGTGAAACAATTTCTTTTGCAGAAACAACTTGTTCACAAGGGATTTTGATTGATACAAACTCCCTAGTTTCCCTAAATATTTACCGCACTATCTTCACCAGATACGTTCAACAACACAGATTCTGATAAGCACAATTGTATTGTACTCATTTCCCTTCTTTCTAATTTATCCCAATCATCTTGTGACATTCCAGTTGGTTTCGTACCTGGATCCATAGAAATCCATTATTCCCGATCTATTAGAAGGCATTCCATTTTGAGCTTCCATAGCTCAAAATTATGGATGTTAAATTTCTCGATATCAATTCTCGAACTACTTGCCATTATATTTCAATGCACAAATCAACACTGCAAAGCTCCCACTGAACCCAGGTTTATCACATACCCAAGATCTCTCACCCACATTGAACGTCCCTCAGCAACAAAGGCGTCCCCCTGATGCTAATAATCAAGCTCTGGTACCACATGTAAGTTTTAAACATGTGTAGAGAAGCAAATTAGGCATATTCTTTTAAGAAAAACAGACATTACAACGCAACATTCACACACAAACATGGAGTTTTACCCTGGAAACCCTTGACTGGGAAAACCAACCAACCTTGGAGCCATACCTCCTATTTTGTCATTATCATTATGAATCCCTCACAATATAAAATATAGGCATTAAACAACATCCAATACCCTAATTTGTTAACCCAGATTAGAAAAAATAGACCCCAATCCCTTCACCAGGATTAAATTACATATTTTTTTAAAATTCCAAAAAAATAGCCAAAAACAACCAAAAATCTGAGCTTGTTGTGCTCGCATTGGAAATGGCCTAACAACCATTTTCGACATCAGAAATGGCCTAAAATCTATTTCTGTGAAGGTGCCGACAAGGACCGTCAGAGATAGCGCTGACAAGTGCACCTCATCTCCACACGCACATGCAAAGAATATAACATATACCCAACATGTTTTCCATATTAATGACTCACATATCACAATACTTGAAATCATTGATGCTTCAACAACATTGGTTGGCCATTGAATTTTCTATATTACTCCCACATACTCTCTAAGCAGACACCCCCCATCATCAATGCAAGAACCACTTCTAGAAGACCAATGCACACTTACTCAAATTCCTTCATCGTCCACCATTCAGACACATGTTCCTATCAGATTATTGAGCACATGGAACTCGACCTAGTCCATAAAGGGTCAAGAAGAGGCAAATACAACCCTTAGTCAATTTAATAACCAATAACGCTATGGTAATGTATTTGGATTTGATTTTTTTGACATAGAAGGGTGGGGATACATATCACTTGCTTTAATGATTCTGCAGATAAATTAGTGATCAAATCCAAATGGATCATGTCTTTCTAATCTTCTCAGGCTCTATCAAACAAAAAAAATCTATAGCCACTTGAATAATTAATCCTTGGGAGATATTACATCCAACCCCCTGGTTCAACATTTCCTAAGGAAGAGTACAATGACTCTCAATATGTGTTTCATGTTCAAATCAATCAACAGAATCAAATCACATTTTTTAGCTCCATTGTTGAGATTATTGGTCTTGTAACTAACACATCCACTACCTCCCTTATACATAGGAAAGATGTATCATAAACTATAAAAAAAACAATCCATCTAAAGAACATTTGAAGCCATAGCATGGATGTGACCTTGTGGGGACAACATTATTGTGTAGAAGGAAAGGAACTAACTGATTTGTGCTCTATAGGCACCCACCTTGTGCTTGCAATCAAGGGAGGTTGTGCAGTTGAGTTCAATGGTAAGACTATGGGGACTATCTCCAATTCTATCATTCTAATAAACCCAAATATAGAAGAAACACATAGGATAACTTTGAAGCTTTACAAAAGAGGGATTGCATGCTCCATCCCCATCCTTAACTGCAAGATATATAAATGTTCTTAAGAAGGTACATGAAATAAAAATAATTTTTAAGGTTGCCAACATTAGACCATCTAAAAAAGTTGAATGGATTTTAATCAAGGTACCATAACAAAAATATACATGGACAACTTATACCACCTTGCCTACCCATTACTTAAAATTAACCTGCAAGACCACACAAATACACTAGAATATGACGTTTGTTTCGAGGATGCAAGAGCTAAACTTATGTGAATTAGTGCAAAAGACTTACTCGTGTTGAACTCTGATCCCAACTCCATTAAAGAGAGAATTTCCAAATTTCATTGCAAACAACTCATGTTCATGCTTTCTATGAAAAGAGAGAGATTTAAAGACAAGGATCACTTGAAGTTCATCATCATGAGATTAGAGCCTTTAGATTTTGAAGTTGGAAACAAGCTATCACTTCACAAAATTAACAAGTTCCAGCAAGCATAGAGGGATGCAAAAAAATGATTAATCCCTCCACTTTTGTAAGCCTTTATGTAAATCCTTTCCTACCAAACATATGTAACTTTCATGCAAATAATTATTCCATTTCACATTAATATGTATGCTATATTTAAGTGTACCCTTACACTTATATGCATTTTGTTAGTTCTACCACCTTGCATTTTTTTCACATATGCTTTAAGTTTACAACTAATATTTTCTCATTTTTGCAAATATTTTTACATCCCAAACTTTCAAATAAATATTTCAATTAGCACTATATTTTTTTGGGTTCTATTTTTCATTTCTCATACGTTATTTTTACCAATCCTTCTAAATTTTAACATTCATGCTTTAAGTTCATAGATTATTATGTCCCATGTGTCCGCGCGGAGGTATTTGTTGCTGCCAGGGTTTTCATGGCTATTTTTTACTTTTGCATAACTTAAGTTTTTGATGACATAATAATCCGTGAGGCGAAATATTTTTCCCATTGTGCAATGTTTTAGCTAAAGTTTGGGGGTTAAATGTTTGATTTGACAGGTATCGGGTATCGTTTGACACTTTTCACATAGACATAATGGGCAGTACGCCTGGTCTTAAATGTGCATCTTGTTTGGCTTCCAGTAAGCCAATTATTTATTTTCATGTTGGACATCAACACATTTATTCTCATTACTAGAATTATACCATGGTTTTGTAGCGGTTGAAGATTACATGGGTTTCACAATTTGCAATAGTTTATTTTTTTGTTTCAGTAGTAGCATCCACACTTCTTCATCAAACAAGAGGACATGCAAACTTTATGTGTGGGAAAAGGAATCTTCATACTTTCCTTCTTTTCAACATCTTTAGGGTTCCTTCAGTTCAATAGTTTAACATTTATCATTTTTCAGCTCTCATCTTTCTTGAACTTCAGCTTTAACCGACATGTACCATGTTCCATTATGGCTTGCATAACACATCAAAGTCAAGGTAAACTTGAGGTAAAATAGATTTAAGACTCTTTAACTCATAACAAATTTGAGAAAACTTTATGATTAACCACTACATCTTCTTTATACTTTATCTTTCATAAACCATTTCCAACCATCAAGATCCTCCAACCATAATAAGATGCATGCTCTAGTAAGATCATAAGAGTGAAGTATTGTAGTTCATAAGTACAATCCAACATCTATAGTGTTGTCTCATTTCGTATCATAAAGCATTCACAAAATCATCATTTGAATGTTCTCAATAAGAGAATGAAGTCATTCATGCATAAACAAAGAACTACAAACAAAGGATGGGAACCAGGCTTCAAATTTGAAGCCTTCAGAGCCCTTCAAAGGCCATTTTAAACGTCATAAAATGCCACAAGGAATTTTACCATGCAAAAAAAAATTAATTTTATTTTCAGCACTTCAATAATGAAATTGAGTAAGCCTCGGTAAATTTGCAACAGAAGGGAAGCTACAAAATTTGCCTATCCAGGGATTTAGTGGACTATGGGAGAGTCGGGACTTAGAGTCTTCCCAGCTGCCCTTGAATAGTCGGATCATGGATGAGGATCTCAGTCCCAATCGACATGGACCACAGTGGGCCACTAGGCTGCCTAGTGCCAAGTTCAAGTCAGTGAGTCAGGATTGTGACTCACGATTCAATGTTCACTTTCAAAGCATTTAATGGCATTAGCATGCATTACTGATTCACCAACTTCATTAAATCATGGTATGAGATGATGCCACCTACCAACTCGATTTTCCATCTGTCATCTTATTGTTCACCGCATCACGTGATCTCACAACTTACAAGTCACTTGAGTATTTGAGTATATGATGTGAAATTAAATACTCATATGAGTCATATCTATGGATGATGAATTGATTTGATAACCCTCCATTGTCAAGGCTCCGTAAGGAAAAACTAATGGTGTTGTTTTTTGGGTTACAACTTACAAGTTGCAATTTACAATGCATTGAGCAATCTTTGCTATATTTGAACCTAACCTGGTCCAATGGGTATGTAAGTTTCTCTAGAACAAGGTTTCACCCAGTGCTAGACATTTCCATTATGACCACCACAAGACTGGGATGACAGATCTTTGGTAGCAGGTTAGCAGCATGCCGCCCTTTGTTTGTGCTCATGAATCATATCCTATACTAGTTAGTCCAAGGTTCTAGGATTTATTCCAATTTCCATTCATTTACTGGGGTCATAATCATTTGAATCAACACTCCCAGTCTCCCACGATCCACCTAGGCCACTTAGTCTACCTCTCATCAGAGGAAGGGGGTTAGGCAATAGAGACAAAGGCAACTGAAACGGAGGTCCAGCCAGAGAGAATTGTTGTACAATATGCATATAGTCATCTCTAAAAGAAATGAAAGAATTTGTCATATAACTAACTAAATATTATCATTACTTAATTTGTCGGGATGCTTACACATCAACTCTTGCGCCCGAGCTATTTATGAGGGTTTCCTATGTCTACAATGGCTACAATTTAGAGAGGCTCGTTCCCATCATTATAGCACCAGTGGGTTTCTCCTACAAATATCGCTATTACGTCTCCCCTCCTCACTCACCTCACCTTTTGACTTGATTCCTCTTCTTCTTCTTCTTCTTCTTCTTCCTCCCATGGGCTCTCTAATCTACGCCCTGAGCGCCCTCATAACGAAGAATGATCTCTGAAAGTCTCTGGAAACCTCGGGAAAACAATACCCAGTTTTCCCTCACCTGCACAGATATATCTATGTTATGTAGAAGCAATTATAAAATGATTTTTTTTGTAATCATGTGAAATACACAAACATGCATTTGCCTACCTCGGGCAAGGTAAACCAACTCAGGAGCGCAGGGATATTGTGGAATTGAGATGGAGTTGCTTCCAATTGTCTTTCTGTAGAAGGAAACGGTTGCACACTCTAATTCCTCGTTGTCTTCTGTGGTGGGCAACTCGAAGGTTCCACCTTTTTCACAGGTAGGAGCAAGAGAAGCAAAGGTAGAACATTGGGTAGGATGGATTGAGATTCCCCAAACATAAAGTGATTGGTGAAGTCTGTGAAAAAAAAACATTATTTGGGTTTACGAGAATAGGATAGTCGAAGGTCGGGACTCAAACTCTCAACTCTCCAATTCTATGCTTCAGTGTCTCCCTAATTTCTATTTCATCCATAAGATTATGCAGAGCTAATCTGTCGACTTGGTTGTCGTGAATTTACAGGTATGTATAGCATTTTACACTCGTGTAACATCTTATATGTGGATAAAAGTTAAATGTGTTTCTTGTTGGAGTTCCTTCTGGTTCTATAAATATAAGGGTTTAAAATTTCTCCATCCAAAATGTTGTTTGAAATTTGTAATGTATTATGCGATTGTGTTTCCGCGAGACTAAGTTTCGAATACTCAATAGATGTAACCTTAACAAACCTAGTATTTAAATGAAATTAGAACCAAAATAATGTATACTTTTCATAGTCTAGGACCACAACTTCATTTGGGTGGAGGAGCAAGAAGAAAGAGCCTTGTATTTGAGTTCCAAATCTGTCAATCTTATTTATCTGCCGTGAATTTTAAACATTAGGTTGAAAGAAAGAACAATATTTGAATATAAGTGTTTGAATTGTTCCAATTTCCTTAATGAAATCCAATAGTTTAAAGGATAAAATATTTAACAACCGACACTGTAAATGTTGTAGACTTTGACCCCTTCATTTTCCTGTCAGCCTTCTAATAATGGAAACAAGAAGTACAAATTCTCTACCAATATATCTAAACAAGGGAATCCCTTAACGAACATTCATGAATGAAGGATTGGGAGTGCAATGAACTAGCGAAGAACATGATTTCAACATCCTCGTTGTCGCAAACCTCCCAAACGTGTGTTTATGATTTGTCTTCCTTGTTGAATTTGGTAGAAACTAGACATCCAACTTGTAGTGATATTTGTTGGAGAATTTAAAGTTCTTCCTTACAGTGGACTAATAAATACTTAACATTTTTTATAGGGCTAATAAAATCGATATAGATTGGAGGGACTATCCATAATCTACCTAAAATTGGGGATTTTGTTTAATCACTTCGAATTGGGGAATAAACTTGATATACATTGGAGGGACTATCCATAATCCACCTAAAATTGGGGCCTTTGTTTGATCACTTTGATTTGAGCATGTGGGGAGGACATGATTCAATTCTAAAAATAACTGCTAAATTTAGGGTTAATAAAAAAGTTTCTCCGTGAAAGCATTAGGTATTACATTATGGGGTTTTTCTTTTAGGTAGGCCCAATCACACTTGACCAATAGAGCCACCATCAAGCTGAATCAATCCTCCATTCAAAGGTCCTTCCAAATTCCAATGCCTTATTTTATCAAACCGAGTATTTCACAGCCCGACAGAGTTGTCCCTTATCTAAGTTCCATAAACTATATGCTCCAGGGACCGAGAGAGTACATGGTTTACCTCACTAATTCCATGTAAATGTTGAATCACTTTGAATTTCTTCTTATTGTCATTTTTTTCTATACACTGTTTTTAATAAATAATAAAATTTTGTTGTATACTTACAATTTCAAATGAAAAGAATGATTTATTTTTACATGTCAACATTGAAGGGTTCATTTTCTCACAACCCTTCAAAGTGAAATGGGACCCTATCCTTCAAATTTGATCCCTGATGGAAACATCTAAATCTATTACCACCTCCACCATTTTTTCATATCATTTATCATTCCTTCATAGTCCATTCCTCAATATTCATTGCTCTATTGTAAAAGAATCAAGGGCGTTGCTCCACAAGAACCAACTCCTCTACAAAAACTCTCAAATAAAGTACATAATAAAGAAATACTTTGTTTGCATGAGATAATGCAAACCAGAAGGCGTGGGGGAGTGTTGGGATCCAAAAATGTCATATTTTCCATCATACAATACCATCATTTATACCCTACATTCTCGTATTTCTCCAAAATTCTATATCCCTACATTCTCGTATTTCTCCAACATTCTATATCCATTATTGTGCATCCTACCACTAAGTATGCCATTATTATCTTATAGTTAATTATTATCGTTATCTTGTCTTTATAATGATTAAAGATGTTTTTATAATGATTTTACCAATGAAAATTTAACAATATGTTTTTTTATCAAGAAAATATATGTTTTTATGGTCAAGCAACATGTTCCTAGTTCCTGCACCAACTTTTGAACAAATTCACAGTTGGCATATTTTTACACTTCCAATTTGAACTCTTCTGCTTGGATATTTTTACACTTCCAATTTGAACTCTTCTGCTCTTGAATTTATGCTCAAACTTTGTATGATATTGTGATCGATTCCATGTGATGATGAAAATTGGATTTGAGTTGTTTTGTTTCTTCCATATCACATAATCAACATGCATTATATTTTTTTTTATTGTGGTTTGAAGATTTTTGGTATGAGATAATTCAATGAAATAGAGCAATAATTCTTTGTGGTTGTTGATGTAAACTTGAATCATCAACTACTCAGTAATTTAGTTTGATTCATCATTATGATGTTGTGATTAAGCTACAAGACTTATTTTGATTGATTTTAAAGATTTTGAATGCAATCTTAGAGATTATATATATATATATATATATATATATATATATATATATAAAACAATAAACATAATACAGTCTTGATTTTTTTTTAAGAGAAATAAATATTGCAGACTTATCAAATAGTGACATTGACATAGTTTCAAGGTTCCAAATTGATTGATCATGAATATAAACTGTGTTGCAGGGGTACCCGTCCCTAGGAATTGGGTTCGCGTCCCCGTCCCAGAAACCGGGTCGGGTAATTCATCGACGTCCCCTGAAGTCCCTGCTGAAGTCCCCAAGTATCAAGTACTTTTGGCCCAAAAATAGGAAACTTTGCTCATTTTGAGGACTTCATCCCCTGATTTTGGGGACTTCTGGGAAACTCCAGTATGTGAAAATTATAAAAAAATTACCTTTATGAAGAGAGACGTGGTAGGCTTGGTTCCCCCTACCCTCTTAACACCCCGCAAGCCTATACACTTCTCCCAACGCAGAGTTGAGTCTTGACTTTTGTTGGATCTTGCGAGAAGAGAGCTTGTTGCGCAAAGGAGATGATACAAGCAGAAGAGAGGCAATACAAGCTTAGGTTGTCTTAGACTTAAAAGTTTTGTGATTTTAAGTTAATGACATGGCACTATCTAGCTTAGAGGGGCTGGTATCTATTCCTAGACTGTTTCTTCTAGAAGATTGCCTTATTCTTTTATGACTTTGGATCTTGTCATTGGATTATTATTGGCACGTTTGTGTTAATTATTGATCATTTGTGCAAGTTGTTCCAATGTTGTTGCACATACCGTATTTTTTGTCCTTCATGAATGATAGAAAACCTACTTTGTTGATGTTTATGCAAACGTTTCTATGCATGTGCATATTTCTAATTTTGAAAAACCAAAAGCTCCATCAACTATAGTTATGTTTATACTTAAGGTTCATATGTAATTCCCACTTTATATCAATGATTTATGAACTTTGAAGCAATGTGCATGTAAATTGTATTTGTTAATTATTGAAATTGAATACTAGTGGAAAATCAATTGATTTAGTTTGTTATTATATATATATATATATATACTCTTGAAGTATCCAAATCTTCTGATTCAAAAAGTGGCGTCTCCGTCCCAGTCCCCAAGTTTCGTGGCAACTTAGAATATAAACTTGTTAATGTGAATTTTCAGAACACGAAATCTTTGATAAATACATGATTTATTAAACAAAAATAACAAGAACCGTGCATACTCATAAACAAAGAATACTCATGAACACACCATTGATTCTTGGTGTTAAACGGAATTAATTAATAAGTTGGAACCTATCCAGATTTTAAACAGAAATTGTATCTTCATTTTGATAAGTATGAATTAAACAAAACCAACATTTCTTTGTATTGATTTTGGTGAAAGTTCTATTTCAGATTTGAAGTCATTGAGAAATTGTGATTGAATTCTTCAGGAAAAAAAGGGTTGAGTATTGTGTTAGTTGTGTTTCTTTGAATAAGATGAGTTGTTTTTCAAATTTGATGTTTTTTATTCCAGGATTTGCTTGAAGGTGTGCTCTGTTTTCATTTATAGATTTGTTACTTGAATTAATTCAATTTGTTTGAGTGAAGGTTCGGTTGAGAGCTAATAATTTGCTTTCGTGTATGGGTTGATTAAATGTATGAGTGGAGATTGAGTTAGAACAACAAAGTGATTTATTTTGATTTGACAATCAGGTTTGCTTTCTCTACTTTTGATGCTCTATTTGGGAATTTAGCTTTCAGATTCATTTTAATTTTCCCATTAGGTCACTTGATAGATTTCCATTTTAATGTTTTCACATTTAGTTTGACTTCTTGGTTTCAGTATTTTGTTTTCATGAATGGATTGGCTTTTGAGTGTGGATTTCTAGCAACTAATCTTTGATTTGATGATATATTCTAGCATTTACAATTGGTTTGGTTTGAGTGGAATTAAAAGTACTCTGTTTGTAGCATTTTCATTGTGTCATTTATTTTACTCTATTTTCAAAAAATTACTTTTACATTTAGTCAACAAAGGTTTGAAGACATCATGGTTAGGATTAAAGTGCTTGGATTTTGAGAATATGTTTTTAGTAAGAATTTTGATCTATTTTAGATTGTTATACTAGTCTGTACTAGAGCTTTTTTATATTTCAGTACCAATTAGTATCACAATTTTAATATTAGTACATTTTATGAGTGTTAGTTTGGTGTTGATTGAGTTTGATGCTTTCAAGTTTCTTGCACTTTAATTTTTTGTAGCTTCAATCATCGATGGAAATATTAAGGGTCTAACTCACAAGATATGACTTTCCTATAATTATAGGGGATTCACCTTGTTGAGCAATATCTTATCACGTTCATTCATTAAGGGGTTTTTTTAATTGTGAAAAATAAGGTCAATATATTGTAGGTATTGGGGGGCGAGGAATAAGGTATGGGAGGTTTATAGGTATTGGGGAGTATAAAAAGGGGTTTCTATTAAAAATAAGGAATATATCATAAAAATAAGTTTTTTTAATTGGAAATGTGTATTAGGAGGGGGACTCAACAAAAGTATGTTTGTAAGTAATTATCAATATCTAGTAAAATTAGGGGTATTCTTTAATATCCCATGAATGAAGGTGCTATGAAATGGTTTCACTAAGTTAAGACCCCGTGCCTATAATAGGGATTCCTCCTAAGGTGTTAGTCTATTTGAGTTTGTTTGTTTTATTTATTACATTGAAGTGTAATTGTTGGCATTTAAACTAGGCTAGAGTAGGATCTAGTCCTACAGATACTGTGCTTGCACCTCTAAGTCTATGACTGTCTAGCTAACAATTTTATATTAAAAATTAAGTGACATATAATTTTACCATAAAAAAAGAGAGCGCGCATATAAGTGCAGTATATCTATATATAATATAGTCTCAATGTTTAATTTTAACATATGGTGCATTTTAATGCATCATTCAATGTAGTTAATTAAGTGTGAGAGGGGTGTCACTATTATCAATATTAAATGAAATTTTGGCTTTTCCATGTGCCGACATTATTGGCCAGGCTTAGTTCCAACAGACAAATTTCATAAATAGCATATGACAATAATTATATTAAATGAAAATTGCATTTAAAGAGACTTGGGAATCCGAGCAAGGCCAAGGCCATCTCACTTAGTCACCATTCTAGAATAAGACCTCAAATTGATAGAATAAGACCTCAAATTGATTGACTAATGATATGAAAGATAAATTGATTTTTTTAATTAAAAAATAAATAAAAAATTATTTGTTAATTTTAAAGTTTGGAAAAAAAAGGAAGAAAAGAAAAGTCAAACACCTAAACTAATACATAGTCAACACAAATTGAGTACAATATACATGTTTGTTTGCGTATAATAAATTTTATTCGGCCATATCATATAACATCTTCAAAAATATTTCCTTAAAGAAAAAACATAATTTGTTTTTAAATGTTACTTCCCTAATAAAAATTTAATTAACGAAAACAAACGTAAGATTTTTTTTCTTTTTAAAACACTACTTTGAGAACGAGAGTTTAAGAGACACAAAGTTCTCTTTCTTTTATAAAAGAAACATAGGATCTATAAATCATAATAGAAAGATTCGTCCATATTAGCAATTCTTATATGAAAATTTGCATGGTATTCAAAATTTGATGAATATTCGACATAGTATGGATATGGTGTTGGGTAGGTGTTAAATAGTAGAAAGAGAAAAGAGATTTCCATAATTAATGGTGGTGTTTAAAGACACCTTCACACTTAATCTTTTTGAGCATGACTTACAATGTGATCAACAACATGATGTGCGATTGATAAGAAATTCAAGAAGGATATTTATAAATAGGTTCAGGTGTATCCCAACCCAACAATCACATGACCAAAGGTCCATAAAAGATCAATTAAAAAATACAAGGTAGTTATAAATTTCCATAGATCATGGGTTGGAGGACCCAAAGTGGACACAATTACTTCATATTTTAGTCGATGGTCAACTCCCTCGTTGGTCTTTTCCCTTCAATAGTCGACTCCTACATCGGACTATGTGAGGTTACTAACAAACCAATGGTTCCAACACCCCCCTGCTCCGTAAAATCAGCTTGGAGGAAAGAAGAAATTATACAACATCCCCCCATTAATTTGATTTGAACTGCAGATGCTAATCAAGCACAGTACAACAACACACAACTGTCATAGTAATACCGATCAATCATTGGTACAGTACATACTTCTCAAAGAAGTCAGACCATTGTCACTGTCATCATCAAACTTATGCAGTCATCCAAATATTCTATAACATTGATGTCCAAGTACAGTCCCAATCGTTCGTCGAATATATAACAAACAACAAAAACCAGTCGAGTAGTTGACTAACCAATAACAAATATAGGAAGTATTTTTCTAGCAACATAGTCTTTATCCATAGAGCAATCAAGTACTCTAAGTATTACATAATCAAAACTCCCAACAAATAATCCAGTTGAACATAGTTCAATCGGTATAACAGTCAGGTTTACCTCATATCAAGGTTTACAAATACCCCCCCTTTAAACATAGCTAAGGGACAACAAATATTAGCCGAATCATGATTGAAAAACAAATGAGTCTAAAATCTCAGTCGACAATCACTAATGGTTGAAGCTCAGTCGACCATGACCAATTCAGTCAGTCAAAAAAGTCGTCAAACACTCTAGTTGGTGAGACATAACTAGTCAAATATCAGTCGACCATGACCAATTCAATCGGCACGATAGACCACAAACATCTCATCTGTGGCCATCAAGCGACCATCTTAGTTGGTCATCATCAATTGATCCATCTGTCATCATCCATTGTCAATCAAATATTAGTCGATCATTCTTCTTTTGGTTGAGTCTTTGTCGACCACTTCCAAAGCAATTAAAAGCATGCGAGAGGAGCATTGTATGATAGTACAGTTGAAGATATACATATTTATGATGTCCTCAAGCATGTGTACAAATGATTCCATGACCAATCATCAATCCGGCCATAGTCTATCCGAGTAGTTGACATTGGTCCACGGTTCTATATTTCATGACTTTTCTGTAAAGTTCTGAAAGAATAGTTGCCACCTTACCAAGAATTTCAATTCCTAGGAAAATTCCTCCAAATATTATAATGAGGACATTGATATGGCATAGATTTTTGTTTTGGTAGAACACATGTATCAAGCTCGGGTTTTGGTACAACAATAGGAGCAGAACATCTTTTCACATCAACAATAATGTCATGTTCAACAACATCTTCAACTTCTGTTTCATCTAGGACAACCATAACATCGATATTTTCAAGAATTGGTTCTAGTGAATCAGTCTGGACACCTCCAACAACAAACAACACTTTCCTAGTGTTACCAAAACTAGGTGTATTACCATCATATTCAAGACTAACTCTAGATGTCTTCATCTCAGGGGAAATAGGAACAACAGTACCTTGTCCATTCTTCCTAAGTCCTCCTCTATTATATCCCATTTTTATCAGCAAGAAGGACCCTATACTAGTAGTCTGCTTTTCAAAGCTAAGAGAAACAACATCATTAGTAGCCAACAAATCATGTTATGAAACAACAACATCATCAACATCGTCCTTATAATAAATTAGTTCAGAAATAATTGGGATGTAAGCAAGAGAATCAAAAGTGGAATATGTAATAGGTGATCCTTTCGGATCAACATCGACATTCAGTATCTCAACAGTCTTCTTCTCATAATCTCGTTGCTCAACAAATTTTTGCTTAACAATCTGTAACCTACAAACTTCATGTTCAAGACTTTGCTTGCAAACCTACAAGCCCTTAATATTCTCATCCTTCTTAGCCATTTGCAGCAATAGAGAATCATAATGTTCTTTCAAATTTTGATACTCTTCAAACAAGCGATTATTGTCTTCTTGAAGAGGGGTGGGTTCTTCATGAAGCTCATCAACAGAGGCCTACAAGTGAGAAGAATCATTTGTCAACTGGACATTCTCAGCTTCCAGCCTACCAATATTCTTCTTCAAGCCATCAATATCTTCACAAGAGAGGGATTTCACCTCTTCCTCCAAGTCATCGACCAATTTGGACTTATCTTCAAATTCATCTCCTAAATTTTGGAAAATGATTTCCATAGTGCTTTATAACACATAAATATGTAGAAAATTCTCATCAAACTACTGCAAAAGGCTAGTTTGAAAAAGGTAAACATCATCTTCAATTCGAGTATGGGATGTTAGTAATGTATTCTTCAGTCGTTGATTCTCAGTCTACAACAATGTAATGACATTCTACAAATATTATACTTAATGAAGTCGGTTATGAGAGTCTTCTAACATGATGGCATTTTTTGCACGAATCTTCTGTAATTTATGGAGTATTATGGATTCATCTTCATTGAGCATACCCATCTTTGATAGGATATAAATACACATTCCAAGAATGATTGTCTCAATTTGCACTAGTCTACATATACCAAATCTAGCATATGCCAGTCATAGATAAGCTTCAGCCATTATACACAAGTTGACAATTCAAGTCAATAGATTTTACAAGCATAGCCAAGCTCTATTTAGCAGAGTCACAAATTACAATATTCAAGCACTCACGAAAACAAGTAGGTCATATCGAGCACCAGTTGTCCAGACTTAAAAATAACCAATGACTCCATTCAGATGCTATACCAGATAACAACTACCCAAGTCATGTGTATCCTTCAAACGAGTGTCATATAGTCAACCATAGTTTGACATCTATACTTTTCACGATGACCTCAGTCCAATATCATGCAGGCATTTATCTTTTCAAGCTGCGATCATGACTATTGATCATAACCAGATCGAATAAATCTAGGGAATTGTATGTCTAGCAAAATACCACTTAAGAAATTTTTAGAACTCATCATTTAGGGAACATCACTATTCACCATCCTCTTGATGGTTACATCTTCATGCCCATAGAAATGCTTCAATCTTGAAATACCCATAAAATTCAGATCACTCCAAAGTCAGGGTATGATTGTCGAATTCAATGATCAACCATCCTCCTTGACCCAATAAGTGTAGCTCATCAAACCATAGACAAAACTATCCTCATTCTACAAAATCTAGATCATGAAGACCTTCGAGCTTTGATACCATGTTGGAGCAGTCGTTAAACAACATAAAGAGAAAATAGATTCCCATAATTAATGGCGGTGTCTAAATACACATTTGCACTTAAGCATTTGAGCATGATCCACATTGTGATCAATAACATGATGTGTGATTGATAGACCAACCAAGAAGGATATCTATAAATAGGTTTCGGTGGTAGCCCAACCCAACAATCATGGGACCAAAGGTCCATAAAAGATGGATTAAAAAATCCAAGATAGTTCTAAATGTCCATATATCGTGGATCGGAGGACCCAAAGTGGACACAATTACTTCATATTTTAGTTGGTGGTCGGCCCCCGTCAATGGTGACCCATCGGCGGTTGAATCTTGCATCCGACAATGTGAGGTTACTAACAAACCAATGGTTCCAGCCCCCCCCCCCCTCCCCCCCGTGTTGATGCCTGGAAAATCCTAGGTACAGACAATAGGGATTCTCCCCAATAATTGTTCCCAATTAGATTGCTTATCATTTGGTATGGGGAATCCATCCAGTTAACAACCTGTATACCATAAGGATAAATGAAAGTTTTAATTCACAATAGGATTTGAACCCGAAATCCAACGACATCTGACGTATCGTACGGATGTGTCGGACAGTAACGATGAAAAGTACTGATCCTTTTAAATTATTTTAGCGTCGTCGAATTTTTGACACTAGGGCGTTGAATTTTCTACACTAGGGCATAGGATCTCCGACACTAGGGCTATTCCTACAATAGGGCTATTCCAACACTAGGGCGTAGGATTTCCGACACTCAGGCGTCGGATTTCCGACACTAGGGCCAAAAAAAAAAAAAAAAAAAATATATATATATATATATATATATATAACCACAACCGTCCGGACACAATATTTCTTCGCGAAACAAAGAAACCAATCAATAATTTCACGGCTGAGCCGATACAATATACCTCTAGATCCGGAGGTCACGCAGAGGAGGTTTTCCAGAGGTCACACAGAGGAGGTTTGCCAGAGGTCACACAAAGGAGGTCATTGGAGGTGCTACCGGAGGTCAAGTGTGTTTACGCAGAGGAGGGTTTGCAATGGTCAGGGTTTGCAGAGGCAGAGGATTGTTTGGTTTGAAACAATCATTCAGGTCCCTCTACAATGAACTTCCTCATCTGAATTGGTTTGAAACAATCATTTGGGTCCCTCTACAATCAACCATTTTAGTAGTGCATGTCATCTGCACTGACTTTCGGCCAGCTCCGCTCCAACATTATGTTTTTTTAGTTGGGGGTTTTGATATGTATCTCATAGCACTAGCACTACAGATAACAATACTATTGTGTTGTCAAATTCATAGCATTACAGTTAACAGGATTTCATGGGTAATTTGCAGCCTATGCTTCTACATCATTTGAGTGCACAAATTGCCATATTTGTAGTGATGACATTGGTCTCACAGTGGATGGAGAGCTTTTTGCTTCTTGCAGCAAATGTGCATTTCCAATCTACAGGACATGCTATGAGTACGAGCGGTGAAGGTAACCAGGTTTTCCCTCAATGCAAAATGAGATTCAAACTCCATAAAGATAAGTGCTCTGGCTTATTTTGGGCAATTCCAGTTTACATAGCTTAGATCTGCTTAAATTTATGCATAGTAGTATTTTTCTTGAGACCCTGCAAATTGCTTCCCTATTTTTTTTAGTACATTTGTCTGCAAGATATTTTAGTGGGTTTTTACTTCTTAGGGCAGTCCTTTCAGACCTGTTATGGATGGCTTTCAAGTGGGATGCTCTCAGAATGGCGGACATGGGACCTGCTCTACAAAAACTGAGAGTTTGATGGATTTAAGAGACACACTCAAGAATCTCATTGAATCGTTAATCTCCAAGAACCTATGCCAATAAGAATTTCAATATTGAATCGTTAATGAAAGGATCTCTTTACATTCAAACACTTATTGTTTTCAACTTTGTCACTTTTGAATCCTTATGATAAATATAAATCTTTTGTAATCAATGGGGTTAGTTTTTGGCTTTTTCTCACTAATTCTGACTAGCTGGGAATGGGTTTCTTAAGGATATATTTTTATTTTGATGGGAAAAATCATAATTTCATTTCTTGCAAAACAAAATTACATATATCAAATACCCCTGGCATTCAAAATGTAACCTTTCTCAGGTTCTGTGAAGGGGCACTAAGATGCGATCTTTTAAAGATGTAGTTTAACTCAGGTTTTCATTTTCATGACCATAGTTTCTAAAAGATATATTTTAAGGTAGAGTGTTTATTTTTCTTATAGTTTGAAAGCATTTAACAAATATTCATGTTTCTGATTTTGTGTTTTTTAGTCACATCTTGTTGTTTGAGTTTTTTTATTTGGTTTTTACTTATCCTTACATGTAATTACTTAATACTAGTTCAATTATGTGGTTATCTTTTGACCTAAAGTTTAGACAGTGCATATTTTAAACATAAATTGTTTCCATTACTAGCATGTCAGATAACTATTTTTCCAAATGCTTTTTGCAGAGATTAGATGCTAAGTACGAATTGGATCCTTCAGCAAATAGTTTGTTATATGATATTGTGTGTAAGGATATTGAAGAGAAAACAACCAAGGGCTCTTCTAGTTGCACAAATGCTCTACTGTGGCTGACAAGGTGAAATATGCTTTTGAAGCACATATTCATTTCCTCTTTCTGTATTGTAAGCCACATGCAACAAATATGCCGAATTTATCTTAGTAAGCTTCGTGCTTGTTCTTTATTTGTTGTCTAACATGAATTTAGCATGCCAACTCTTGCAATGAAGTCTAACCTGATTTTACCATTGGACAAGCTTTCTCGAGAATTTTTAAAATTTTGATCTATCAAAAATATGTTTCTTTGCATGAGCCTGTTAATCTATTCAACTGGATTACATTGTCATTTCACCTTGACTTGATAAATCCTCTGTACGATTCAGCTTTATAATGGTATGCATGATTACAACAGAGTTGGAACTTGTGAGGACTTGGAAACTGTAATTGGCACAAGGTCAGATACCTAGGATGTTTGCAAAGAACAAATGACTAATGAAAGCATGATTATGTGGTAGTTTAATTCATTGGATTTCAGTTACAATTGGCCAGGGCCAAACCATATTTTTAACAAAATGTGCTACTTAAAACATGTGAACACAAAGTTCACCGTTCAGGTTTTGAAATTGCAGTATATGATTTGAGTTGTCTGCTTTGAATGAGGCCAACCTTTAAATTTTTGGAAGTTAAAAACTTAAATACCCTTTCGAACAAGACCCTTGCAAGCCAAAAACCTTTTGCTTAGAGTTCATGTTTGAGGGGTTTCTATTATGCCAAAATCACCTAGGACTTTTGTTTGATCCTTTTCCTTCCTAGGACAGACCGCCACAGCTCAAGTAACTACGGGATATCACAAGATAACACAACAACATGTTCCCCACGGGATTGAGCTGAGGGGTTCTTTAAGGGTTGTAGATAACAGGCTACTGAGGGGATTATCATTTCTTTTGTCAACATCCTGTTATCTTCCATGTTTGCAGTTTGTTATGATTTTTCAATGTTTTCTTCATTTGCCAATATGTAGCTTGAAATTCCATGCCACCATAGGTTAAACAACTGTTGCTGTTGTCAATGCTGATTGCTACGCATTCAGTGTTTTATGTTGTCAGAACTTGATCCTATGATTTGAAGGGGGGCTTTTCTGCAAAATTCTTTGAATAGTGAGTGTGCTCAATTTTTCTTGGTCCAAACTCTAGACTCCATCCCCTCCATCTCCTAGTTTCATCTTTTTGTGAGTGTTGTTGTGTAGTCTCATTAGAAGTCTCAATCTTTTGTTTGGTCTTTTTGTAAATCTTTCTTGCATGAGCTCAACATTTGCTTTGTGTCGGTGACTCGGTCCCTTGCTGTAGTAGTGTTGACTATGCCAACAGTATGCTTCCCTCCCATCATCCTATCACCATTGACTCCCAACGCAAGGCCATTTGGCCATCATTTGGATGCTTTGGCCACCTACAGGACAGTCTTGATATTTACTGTCATAACACTCTTCTTGCAGCCCTATCATTTTCGCAAACTACCATTTAATCCTCCCAAAACCACCCTAACTTATCCTCTGATAGTTACCTCTACAACCATCCCATTTTCCCCTTAGAAAATCACCAACAGAAGCACTAAGGACTGTCATAAGAACATCTTAACTGACAGAAAATTAAATTGTTTGATAGTCCACTTAGCTTCACAAATTTCCATTTGGAGTTATTGATTATCATTTGCATCTTTATTCGGAATTTCACTCTAGAATTGGCAACCTAGGAACAAAACTCAGGACTGTCTATTCAGAAGCAACCTTCAGCCATACTCAGAATTAACTTGACAGTGGCATACAATTAAGACCAAAACTTGTTTTGATTTCAAAGAATACACCTTGGTGATTTCACACTCCTTCTCTTACCACTTGTCTTTGATTTGAAACATTTGATTGAGCAATGATATGTTACATTCTGCTTGACTGAAAATACTTATGATTTTGACAATAGCATGATAACATTCACAACCTTGGAAATTACACAAAGAAGATTTAGATTTCCCTTTAAAAATTTGGTTAGATACACTTGTTTGGGTTGTTGATATCATTGGTTGACTGAAATTTCAATTTGGATCTATCATCATATATTTTAATTAGGCTGGAAGTAACACACCTGCTCCATCATTTGTTGACCATTGGCATTTACATTTCAAACTTTCTTATCATTTAGTGAGGCAGGAAATTTGTGTTTCAAGATTGAAAATTGTAACTTGTACTTGACTTTGCAAGAGCAAAATATGATTTCCAGCTTCACAAGTACACAGTAAGAATACGAAGTTTCCAGTCAACTTAATGGCCTAAATGGCTGTCCCAAAACAAATTTCAGCTTGCAAAAGGACAAGACACTTTAGTATTTATGGACAAGTATCAACCAATTGCTTTGAAGCTCAATATTATCACAACAAATGGACTGTCAAAGTCAAGGTACGTTCCAGCAAATGTAAAATCTCTATGACTGTCCATGCAATTTCTAGCCAAATAGAAAATGTCACTCAATCATGCCCAAAATGTAGATTCCATCTCTTGAAAAAGTATTGATAATTAAGCTAAGTGCAAGAGCTTCTTTAGATGGGTATGATTAAATGAATAAGTGATAGAGCCCAACTATATAGGGTTGGAAATGTTTGCAAGATAAACAGTCCTCTTGGACTGTGTATGTTCCCTTAGGGTATGACATTGAGGGGGTTCTAGGTCCCGCGTTAGGGAGTCATATTGTGAAGGGAATAGGGTAGTGTTGTAGGTTTGAGATAGGATAATAAAATGACATCAAATGGCTACCCCTCTATAAAAATTACAATCTATTATAAGGGCAGAGCATTTTTTCATTTGAAATAAATGGTGTGATTTATACTATATAAAGCACCAATACCTTTAAATTCTTAATAAATATAAGTGCTTGTAAAGAAAATATACACACCTGCAGAGGTTTTAAGGATATGATTACTTGATAAATGGAATTTCATTTAGAAGACTGCACCTATAGCAGTACTCAACCAGCTTATCTTGAGCACTTGAAATGGATGGAAGTTTGGAACCATGGTTATGTTTCCCTACAATGGTTATGTTGTTGCCAGTACTATTCATGGTATTGGTAAAATCAGTTTTTTATATTGTTAAGATAAGATAATACTTTGATCCGATCATGCACCTATAATACTTTGTTATATTGTAAAATCGGGCTTGCTTATCAACAATAAACACAACAAAAGGGTGTTGGGTACAACAAATCATGCACCTATCTTCCACAACAATGATAGGGGCGTTGGGTACCACTGAGCTTGCACCCCAAAGATTACAATCGATTTTCCTTCAAGCAGGGACAGGGTTCTTCCTTTAAATGAGTACAATTTTGAAATCCCCACTAGATATTTTGTGTGATTACAACTTCTTTCAAAAATGTAATATTTCTCAATAATGGGAAATAAAATAAAATTTGAATCTCTTTAGAATTGTGTTTGAACCTTTATGGTTCTTTTCTTTGCCCCTTTATGTTATTAGATAAAAATTTTAACATGTATAACATGCGCTTGTGAAGACATCATGAGTAGAATCACAGTAGTGGTTTCCAGCTAGATAAAAAGCCTTTCAAGTTGTTGGTGATGCTGAAATTTTGCCTTGTCTGTAATGACTGCATCATTCCTAATTCCATATCCAGTAAATTGCTTGAGAACTACCTGCTGTTGTTTGGTGACTTGCTCTCATAACTTGGTGGCTTGTTTCGGTAGTTAAAGAAACCTCTAAGCCTAGAGCTTCATTATGGGCCCTATTTGAATTAGAGCTGAGTTGGAGTTCGAGTCCGAGTTTTAAAACATTTAAAACAACCAGCTATGACCGGAAAACACCCAAACTGGTCCGAATTGGTTGGTTCTGATAGCTTCGAATATAACTATGAATCTTAGCTTGAAATATTTTTTTCACTTTGCCATTCTCTATATCTAAATTAAATTTAGTTATAACTGTTCCATATTGCCTTTTGAGTTACCACTCCTTTTGTTTATAAGCTTTCCTTTTGCAACCTTCACCTATGCGCATCCTTGTTTTTCCCAATTTACAGGGTGACTGTACAAACAATAATGTAAGTAGTAAAGACAGAAGTAACTGCAAAATTAAGGGTTATAGAACTCAAATTGACAGTGAGGCAATGGAATTTTAATAAAGTTAGTAATGCAAAGTAATTTTGGGAGTTACCAGCCTGTATACTGGTATACAGGGGATACATCATGAGTATAGAGGTATATACTAGTACATAGACATGAGTATATACCATATACTGGTATAATTTTTCATGGTATTTCTTCTCCATCCATGCTCTAAGAATTGGGGATACATCATACACTATTGAACCCCAATAATAGAGGCATCTCTGTGTATGTCAGAAATATGGAAAACATTGAGGGAAGATTGATTCCAAGGCAGAGGTAAGCTTCCTTTTTTCCCTTGCTCTACAGAGAACACACAGCTAATCCATTGAGACTCTTAAATAAGGTGAATCTGCTAAGCCATAGAAAAGGATTCGCCCATGCTCCAAGTATGGGGAATATATCATGCATTCTTGACCCCTGGTAATAGAGGCTTCTTTGTGTAGGGTAGAGAAATATTAAAAACCATTGATGGGATTGATTCTGAGGTGGAGATAAGCTTCCTTGTTTTTGGCGTCTTTTTGTAGGGCAGATAAATATAAAAAAACTATTGTTGGGATTGATTCCAAGGTGGGGATAAGCTTCCTTGTTGTCCCTTACTATTGAAGAGGAAAAACAGAGCTAATCTATTAAGACTTGAATATGGTGAAGTACTAAGCCATATAAAATAATGTAAAATGAGTGACTTTTTCCTTCTTAAGTATGGTGGGTCTCCCCGCTGTATTTGCATCACTTGTCAGCCAGCCTGTGGAGGATAAATTGACACAGGTTTTCACATTGCAAATTAACATTCATCTGTCATGAAATATGCCCCAGGTTTTCCACATTGCCCTTATTGCAACTATTGTTTTTGGTGCACTTGAGTCTGCTACCTCAATTGATGATTTAGGTATTACATCTTGTCCTTTTGTCTTTGTCTTGGATTTTTAAGTCTTGATGCCTATCTCATATTTTATAGAAAACTTCTGTTAGCTAGATTTGTAGTCATGGAACCAAATCTGGAACCTGATGATGGGCTGAGCTACTGAGCCTGAAAATTTGAGAAATTAAAACCTTACACTGTGTTTCCAAAATTCTGAAGCAGATTTGTAGCTATGGAATCATATTGTATTTGGTTGTCCTATTTTTATTCTTTCTTGGCTTATATAATTATGCAAGGGAAAAAAACACTCTTAGATGCTTCTTAATAGAGTACTATTAGATGCTTCTAAATTAGCAACATTAGATTTGGAACCATAGGAGTGGCCAAGGATTGTGGTCTAGCATGTGAATTCTCTTTAGAATCTCCACTTTGTGTCAAATCTATAGATGAAAACCTATAGACCCAGAAATCTACTGCACAAGGCCAATGCCTTTCATGTCATATCCACTTGCCAACTTCTTCTTACATCATGCAATGTGCTTATCATAGCTACCTATAAGTATCAAATTATTTACATATAGCTACCTAGATTCCATCTATGTTGAATCCTCTTTCAAATGAAGAGACCTACATATCTTTGGTCCTGATGATGTATTAAAACTTAAACACATCCACCAAAATATATCAAAAGAAAATGATATCTATAGCATATCTCAAAGTAAACTTGCCACTAAATACAATTTTTTTTATTAATATACAATATCCCGTCGGTTATCCGACGTTCAATTCAGTCCAAACCGACGAAATTGCTGTGGCTCCGACGGTAGTTTGTCGTAGGAAATCCGATGGCCTTGCTGTAGGAAATTCGATGGCATTGCCGTAGGAAATCTGACGGCCTTGCCGTAGGAAATCCGATGGCCGTGCCGTAGGAAATCCGACGGACTTGTCTTGGCTGTCGACTATTCGACGTTAAACCACCGACGACAAAAAAAATTGAGGGTGTTGAATACCCGACAGGTTAGTGTCGAATTTCAGACACGGTAGCCGTCGGATTTTGGCCTCAAATTCTGTAGTGATTCTATTTACCGGTTGCGGCCCATCCCATTGTTTATGTATTTTATGTTTTATATAAATGGTATGCAAGTGCCTAAATTAAATGCAATTTTAACAGAAAACAAAGGGCTTCACAATGTGATGCGTAGGTTCTTACCTCCCGTCTTACCCCCTTTGTTCCTGAACTACATAAAGAAAATAACAACTACTCTAACCTATCGAACCTATCCCCTGGGAGCAATATTACTTTTTATATGAGTAACGTACTGCATTTTTGCACAAGGATCTTTACAGATAGCTGATCAATTCAGAATACATAAACACATCAGAAAAACTAACATAGAGATAGCTCAGTGTTTGTTAAAACATTCATTACTCATTTGCTGCATAAGATTCATAGAAAGGAAATGAAATCATTCACAACATAAGAATAGTCCAGAAGTTAGAATGATCTCACAGATTTGCATATTAAGCTAAAGCAGAAATAGTTCCATATCCATCCATATACACAACATGCATTTGAAACTCCAACAACTCCTTCTCCAACAGGAAATTTATCCTCTTTATTATAAAAATAAATAGTCCTTCTTATAACAAGTATTTCACATATTAGAAATAGAAAAGTCCTTCTCTCATTCTACCTATCTATATTTATACATTAAAAAATGACCTTTGGTCTCCCTGCCCTTTGGGCTTCCTTAGCTCTTAGTTACATAAAGTTTGTCTCTACAGTGTTCAAAAAATAAATACAAATATTACAAATATATCCATGTGTGAATAGGAAAAACTACTTAAGTGGACCTAGTCAAACTATCTACGAAATGCTTCCAGGCTGAAGCATCTGAGGCAATTATCACTGAACTCTGTGGGCTCCAGATATCTAATTGTGACCTCATGTTTGGCCAGCTGGCCCTTTATGTCTACTACTCTTGTAGGGGTCACTCTCAGCAAATATTCTAGTAGACAGTTACTAACTGTTGCTTGGGCCACTAGACTCTTTACCACCTTTGCATATAAACCTTTAACGAGTTGAATATTTAACTCATCTTCTTATAGCTTATCCTTCAACTATTTTAAGTGTTCTTCATGCTCTGGAAATTCATGTAGCCTTTGTGCTGAAGGATTCCAACATTTGTTATGAGTTATAAGCATCTTACTAAAAAAATATGCACATTTGTCCGTTGTATTTTCCACTGCTTCCATCAACCTCTCAGCAGCTCTACTACTGAAATTTACAATATCATATTCGATCTGCAACTTTTCCGGACATTTTTCAGGTGTGTTTTCTGGGCACTCTGTATTTGTTTCTAACCATGTCAGTTGGCCTTGTAGGATCTCAACAATCTCCTAGGTTTTGTCCTTGAATGTAGTAGCCACTGTTGACATTTCCTGCAGTCGATCTTCAGCTTGCTTGATCCGAAAAGATTCTTCCTCCAGCTTAACCTGTACCTGATAAAATTTTCTTCTAAGTAAGAGAGCATGCTCTCTTAGAGGCACTATGTCTATTTTCCTTTCATTTGCTTCCTTGAAAAGAACTTCCAAGGAATTGTTCTGCGCTTCAAGCTCTGTGACTCTAACTCTGTGCTCCTCTGCTTGCTGATCAACTACTGATTTCTGAACTTCCATTTGCGATACCCTGCTCTCCAACTTCTGTTTTTCCCTATCAAGGGTCATGTTTGACTGATTCAAATTATCCCTTTCCTCCCCTAGGATTTGGTAATCTTGCTGAAGATTTTCATAATCTGAAAGAGTAGCTTCATATTTTCTTTTAGACTCTCGACCTACCCTTTCCTACTTTCTTAAAACTTCTTTCATTTCTGCCATTTTACCCTTATACTGATCAATGGTTTCGGTGAGCTTGCTAATATTATGAGCATTTTCAGTGGCGGTTGCAACACCCATGAAGGCCATTTGCTTGGGATCTTCTTCTACATTTTTCATGACTATCTTCTTGGTCACTATGGTGATCCCAGGTTGAGTTCCCATCTTTAAAGTTTTCTCATTTTTCCACACTATGGCTTTCCTTTTAGGGTCAAAATATACATCCTCTAAGTATGCAAATTCATGCTGTTTAGAAGGGGTGAATAGCACTAACTCCAGGGATCCCTCAGATAAGCACTTGTACTCTTCTAAGAAAATTAGCTGGTATAAAGGTATCGGGAACTCCTCAAAAATTAACTTATATTAATTGTGGTACTTGTGTCCCCAGAGTATCTGATAAACTGTATAGATAGGGACTTTCACTCCCTTCCATATGCAGTTTATCCTTTCAAATGGGTGGAGGCAAAGTATGCAATCTGTAAAAAAGGATCCCATGTAAAATTCAGATTTCCTTTGGTGTATGCCTTCTTGGGCTACAGTAATGGTAGTGGGCAGGCTATTGGACACTATATCAGCCCAGTTGAAAATTTTTCCATTCATGGCCACATAGTAGATCAGTGGGATCCATCCAAACTTGTAGGTTCTACCATCATCTTGGTTGTACCGATGTAATCAAATTTTAATTTTTTTACCCATTCGGTTGTCATATTAATTTCTGAGGGAGCTAGGTTGTATGCTTTTACAATAAACACTGCTGTGAAGGATGCAAATCCTTTGTCCTCCACATTGTTCATTATCTTCCCTGCAGAATCCACTCTGGGTAGAATCCATCCGATGACCTCTCCGCAAGGAAACAATTCTGGTCTAGTAGCCATTTTGGTGATTCCAGACCTTCGTGTGTTGTCATATAGGGCTAGGTATTCTAACCCTACCTCTGGAACCCTTTTTTCTACAAGCATATGGTAAATTTGGCCCCATTTAAATTCGGGTTCTATTCCTGTTACTGACTTTTTGTCTTCATAGATCAAGTCCACCTTTGGGGTGGGTGAGCCTTCTAGATCTGAGTCATAATCCATGATTTCTGCCTTTTTCTTTCCCTTCTTCGTCATGTCATCGGGTATAAGCTTTGACTGCAACAATAAAACATGTTTCAGTATTCACATTATTTAACAACACTATGCATTCGAGAAGATAAAATGTTATGATATGCTAGGCAAATAGTTTTAAGCAAAAACACTAGTATTTTGCCTTACCCCGCCATTCTCGCCCATCAGGATAGGAAAAACAAACTTCGGTTCAGCGAGGGAAAAATTTGGTAATGGAAATCTTGAGACACGGCAAGCCTGACTAGGACCCTTCTTCTCACAATCACAGAAAAACCTTCAAACAACTCACAACCCACAGGAAGTGCTCTGAATTTTGATGGCGGGGATGCCCTAGGCCCAACACACCGAGCTCAACATCTCACGGTGGGGAAAAATAAAGAAACAACCAGAATCTAACGGATTTGCAGGAAAACCTAAAACCACAGTCCTTTCTAAATCCAAACGGTGAAACCCAGGTAAGCTCCATGGCGGCGAAAAGCTAGGGCCTCTAGAGGTTAATCATGATCTGACAGGTCGTGGGCGAAAACCACCTTCGAACGGACTGGTGAGGTTCTTGGAGCAAGTAGGGAAACCAAGGTGAGCTTGAACCTCAAAAGGAGAACGGCTAAACCTAAGATGAGGGGAGGACGCCCTTTTAAACCTAAAACCAAAACCCTATCCACCTCCTATCGACCAACCAACCATTGACAATTCAAAAAACACATTAAATCACCATCAAGAGTAAGCACAGGAAAAACCTACCAGGCAGGCGATCGGATAGACACGTAGTCATGGATGCTTGGATTGATGCGCCATGTGAGCTTCAAACAAACTTTCAACCAATCATGCAAAAAATTCACCCTGATAAATAAAATCACGACAAACTGCTTAAAAAGCTCTCCGTAAAAACAAAGTGGTAAAACCCCCCCTTCCAACCGCGTATAAATAGGCATTTACAGGTTAAAAACAATTAATATGGTTGGTAAGCTTTTAAAACCTGCATGCGCGAGGCTAAACGCTTTTGGCACCAAGACACAGCGCATCGGGTGCCTTCATATAAGTCAACTTGAGAAAAGCCCCGATAATGACGGCTTGACAAACCCCAACTCAACCGCAACCATCGGCTCAATATCAACAACACACCCGCATTCCTTTTGCGGCTTGGCAGTCAAACTGCGTCAGGAAGGAATATAGATGACAACCTCCGTAGCGGCTCCAAGACTTAGAACTTCTCCGCCGAAGCGAGCCTATGGAAGATCGAGCTATCACAAAAGGATACTTCCGTCGTTGCAGTGAAGAGATGGACATCCACCCGACGCAGCGCGTTGGAAACCAAGTTAAGAAATAGGCTTCGGGGGAGAACAACTTTCGTTGTAGTGGCAAAGAAACCAAAAACCAAACACAACGCAGACTAAGGTTAGCCTCTGTAGTGGCTCCGAAATTGGAAACTTTTCGCCGTTGCGGCTCTGAAATTGGAAACTTTTCATCGTAGCGGGACGAAAAGAAGCGGCAACATTATGATCTTCAAACCAAGACTTGACCCACTATTGCGACATGGATTCTCGAAAACTTCCAATGCGGGAGAAAAATGATTCGACTCTGCTTTCCGCTTTAGCAGTTTGAAAAGCAAGATTGGTCCGCTGTAGCGGCTCCAAACCCGAAAGACCATTTGTTGTAGCGGGTTGATCATGAAGATACATCCGTTGTAGAGGCTCACAAGGAACTTTTCTGACTTAGTGAAAAAACCAAAACTTGAAACTTTCCCGATGATGAAACAAATGATCATAAATGTTGGATCTCAAAAAATCAAACGACCTAAGAAGCAAAACTAAACTTCAAATAGGGGGGTCCTAAAATATGCTAAATTTTTTCGGGGTAGTAGTTGCAGCAGCAACACCCTGTAAACTTGGCTTGGAGAAACAAACAAATTATACAACATCAAGATCCTATTACCAGGATCGAATCTGGCTTTGATACTATATGTAAGATTTGTCTTTACACCAAAACTTGTCGATCCTTGGTAAACATTTGAAACCAATCACAAGTCCAAGGATCCTAGTGTGAAGGATCAGTCCACATTATATTCCCTGAGGTGCGGCGGTTATAACTAATACTCCAACATACGGTAAACTTAACTAAATGCTTAAATATATTTATAATGTTTAACTTTTAAAGACTCACAAAATATTATTATTAAAATTTAATTGTTAAGATAAAACTGAAATTTTATGTAGAATAGCTATTGCAAACATTATAGTTTAACTTTTAGCGATTCAATTATTCGTTAAATATTAATACCAAGATAGATACATCTTAAACATGGATCTTTTAAGCATCGAGAGGGATCCAATTTCTTGAGGTGTAATTTTTTTCTTGATGTGTAAAAAAACTAAGATAAAATAAATTTACACCTCAAGAAATTGGATCCATATGGGTGTTTAATAGATCTAGGTTTAAGATGGATCTATGTTGGTTTTAATTTTTTTGTCATGAGCCGACATGAATTTTTTAATTACTTATTTTTTTATAAGTTATCGGTCGACATGGGAACATTATATTACATAACATGACATACGTAACAAACATGCCAACATCTCTCCCATACTAGGTTATAAGCACCTCGCTACTCTCAGTGCAATAAGTGTAACTATAATAACACCATATACAATGATAACTCAAGTATCATATTATTTGTAGCTTCACAAGCACAAGACAATCTAGAAAGATAAGAAGGAATCATTTTAAACAAATGTGTGACTATTGTTTTACTTAATCTTTTAAACGAACGTTGAAGTCACACACAATACTTAATCAACATTAAAAAAATACACACATTGAGGCCATGAGTTGGGACTTCCTATTAAACTATATTTTCAAGTTGTTATATCATATGGTATGTTTCAAGTTGCTTACAATGAAGAGTGAAAGTTACTTCCAGAATTTTAATGGGTACATATTTTTTAAAACAAATAAAATTTTAAAAATGCATGTATTTTTTTGTATTTATGAGATGTCTACTTCTCTATTTCAGTCATACTAGAATTTTAATTTATGTATTTTTTCTATACCAAATCATATTCATATCCATATTCATACTCGAATATTGCTACTATGCAATAAATGTGCATCTATTGTATTGTCATAAAAGAATCATCAATGAGAGATGAAACAATTATATTATCACAAAAGCATCGTCAATGAAAGATAAAATAAATTCCACACATACAAGTAAGGAAAACATGCTAATACTATTGTAAAAGTAATTTTAAGTGCTTGGGAACATTATTTCTATTTAATACCCCAGATGGGGTGAGAAAGGGGTCAGATACCCCTTCAGCTTGGCATGTTGAAGGGTAGGTGGCAATATTGTAAGGCAAGACTCCCATGCAATGAAGACACAGAGCATGTGGAGGTAGAATACAAAAGGTTTAATGGATTCCTCATGTGAGCAGCCATTAACGAAGGATCTGAGCATTGTTGAACCCCCACATTCATGGAAATTGATTTGGTTCTACACCGTATATACAGGGGTATCCCGTATCCCCTCTCAATAATGAGCTCTTTAATTGCTCCATTTTTACATTTAAGGTGATCGTTCTTGTTCCAATTGAGTTTATGGAATCATCCATGTGCATTTGGTCTCTACTCATTTCCCATATCATGTACATAGTGAGGTTTTGTGACTGCACGGGTTTACATGTCAAGCATTGGAACATGATTTGTCAACGAGCTAGGTGTAAACAAGGAGGACGGACGAGACACTGCTGATTGGAATAATTTTTATTGAGGAAACACCATGGCATATCAGGTTGGAGATAGAGCAACCTAAATAAAGTCTCCTAGCAAATATTTAGGAGCATGCAGTGGAAGACAAGTAAACCAACTTGGAAGGTATTCATGGGTTGGATCCTTATTAGGTCTTGAAATTCCTTCTTGTTAGACTTTTCATGGAACGAGATCAAACTTAAGCAAGCTTCAAGTTGGTAGTGACCACCATTCGAGGCGACATCAATAGCATCCATACCAAGCTAGATATTCTGCTCCATATACACCATTACAGATTTGTCACAACCTAAGGATGAACCAAAAAAGTCTCATCATGTTAATATGGCTTAGTTTCTTAAAATATGCAATTGTATAGATGAACAAATGTTATAGTTCCTTTTAAAATCCTTTTGCCTAGCCATCTCTAGTTAAGGCCACTTGAAAAGAGAAAAAAGCTCGTATTTCTCTATATAGAACAAGTTTCCCCTCTTTAGTCTCATTTTGTTGTATTTTGGACATCTCTCTTAAAACTTGATTAAACTCGTATCAATGGCTAACCTAGTTTCCCTATCACAAGTTAATGATTAGTACTCTCCCTATATATTTTACCTATTTTACCAGTAATACAAGGTAGTACAACTAGCTTTAAAAAAATACTTAATATCATCAAATAAATTTTATTTAATTGACGATACAATTATTAAATCCATAACCTCATTTTCAATGTAATTAGATTACCATGAAGAAAGAAAACCACAAGCATATATTTATGAGCAAAGACCTTATCAACATTTCAAAACACGTAGACTTAAGATTCTTTGTCACTCCTAGCTTTTTATACATAATATGTATAACATGTATAACTCTCGAAAAAAGGCATACTATGTATAACACACTTAAAATAATAATTCTTACATAATTCTAAATAACGTAACGTATTTTTACTTATCCACTCAATGTAGACAAACCAGATATATTCCCGTACATAAGCAATGACCCCGCTATACTATTTTAACAATTTTCTATAATATTTTCCCATTTTTTTATTTAATGATTTATGGAAAAATATCTAAGGGATTGCATGGCCTACCATGATTAGACCATTTTGAATTCATGTATATAAACCAATGCGAAATAGACCAACAATAAGACAAACGGACTTTGCCAGTGCCACCACTGTTTTTTGTTTTTAAGTATATTATATTGTTGATATTTTTAAATGGGGATCGATTTATTATTAATTGTTCTTATGTCAAATCAATCATAATTTTGTTAACGGAAGGATAATTATTATATGGTAATATAGATTGATTTTGTCATTATTTAAAAAAACACATTATCCAAAATGTTTCATTAATGTTTCTAAAAAACGTAAACTTCCACTCCTCTAGAGTGTGAGCTATTAACCTCTTTCTTGTATTTAGGAGAAGATTAGTATTTTTTAAATGAATCTCAAATAATTTTAATAACCTTAATTAATATTTTCTAATACCTTTTTAAAATTATAATTTATTTGTGTTTTTTTATTAATATAAATTGTTTTAAAATCGATATCAAATAGTCTTAATAACCTTAATTCATATTTTTAGAGATGATATTTTGTAATTGTAAT